>RJWH01007357.1:0-41163 GCA_004363575.1 Solenodon paradoxus | reverse complement strand
GAAACCAGGTTATCTGACTACAGATCTTGTACTCTAAGAATTGTTCCATACTGTGACCATGATGACCTGGAACTACTGATTGAGAATAAAACATAAAGTGCTTTATCTATGTGCACTAATGAACCATATAAATTATTAGAGAAGGGAAACAATAGAAGATATAAACATAATTATGTTTTAGAAAGACAAAAATTACAATGTTGGAGAGATGGGGGAAGCATGCATCAGGAAAACTATATTTCTTTTACAATAGTCAAAACAGAATCACGAATTATGTCACTTATTATATAAATGAAAAGTATTTGATAAATTTGAATAATATTTTAGAGGAAAATTTATAAAGTCCTAAAGAACAGATGGAGTCTGTGGTGAGAATGGAATTAAAGAAAATTTACATTTATAACTCATGTAATTATATGGATGGGAATGTTCTTATTGAAGATTGTAACAGGAAAACAATAACTATTAGCTCCATAACTTAGTGATTTGTGATTTATTACTTTTCCAGTGTTTTCTTTATTCTTCTCCTTCCTCTCCCTCCATCATTTCTGCTTAGCATATCCATTAATTAAACTGCATTTCAGGATACTTCATTCTCAGTTAGCTCACATTAATTTCATTTCTAATATCAACACACAATCATTTGAGAGTTCATCCATAGAAATATTCTGTGCTCTTTCATGCTTTGCAAATGGCACTCCTCCCATAAAAAGTGTCCTCTCCACATCTTGCTTGGCTAGTAAACACCTCTGCAACACTTTTCAAGTCTCCAAACGCTGCTAATGTTAACCATTCTCTGACAGTCTCCCACAGGAATCTATTATAACTCCAATAGCATTTTCTAATATTTAAATTGTAAACTACTGATTCCATATTTGCCTCATCAACAAAGGTTAAGCCAAGGTCAGGGAGTGGTGTTATGTATTGTCTTGTCTTTAATGCCTAGCAAATAGCGTAAGCTCAATAAATGTCCATTGATTAAGAAATTAATAAACATATCAGAGTTATGTGATGACTGTTATAAACTGTGCGCAGAAAGGTGACCAGGGTGACCAAGATAATGGCCACTCTTCAGCATATGAACTCTCCTCCCATGCAGAATTGGAGTCCTGTATGAAACTACATGCACCCTTCCAAGCTTGGTCTGAAACTTTAGCTAGAGTGAACGAAAGAGAGGCTTATAATAGCCTCTTGAAGAATACCGTGAAAGAACATGTCCCACGTGATATTAAAGAGGATTGAGGGCCCTTAAATAGCTTTATTATTTTAATTTCTCATATAATTCCCTTTAGTCATATGCTTGACCTCCTCATTTTTGTTCGTCACTCTCTGATCTGAAGTTTAGTGTAGGAAAAGCCTCTACACTTAAGGTTGCCAGAATCAGCAAATTAAAGTACAGGAGGTCTAGTTCAATTTAAATTTCAACTAAACAACATTTTTTTAGTTTAAGCATGTTCTATGAAATATTTGAGACATACACACACTAACAAAACTACTCACTATCCATCTGAAATTAACATTTAATGGGCATCCTGTATTTTATTCTGCAGCCCTATCTCCAGCTCATTCTTTACCAAGGGTTAAGAAGATACTTTGTACCCTGCATGTTTGATTCACCAAATGGTGCTAAAATAAAGGAGAATCTGTGGATCAGACCTTTATTTGAAGATTAATGGAAAATTCAGAGCTAATGGGAAAAAAGAGCAGACACAGATGAATCTGTGGACAAACAGGGTATTGACTGCAGTGCTTCTTGCTTAATCCAGGCTTTTTGCCAACAGCAGCAGCAGCAGCAAGTATATGCCAGGACAACATAATATGATAAGACCACAAACTTTGAAGTCACATGAGTTTGATTCCTTGCTCTGGTTCATATATAATTTACAACCCTGGGCAAATTACATAACTTCTCTAAGTTTTCAATTGCCTTATATACAATAAGAATAATGGCACACTCCCAACAGCTATGCTGATGTATTAAATCTAATTATACATCTTGTCAGAATGAGCAGCATTAGCCTAACATTACTAATACTACCACTACTACCACTACTACTACTTTGACTTTAATGGCACTTGCATCACTGTCACTCCCTCTTCTGGGCCAATCAAAGATAGAATAGGCCAGGATAGACTAGTCTAGAATAATAAATCTATAATTTATTTTTCAAAGAGTATGTTCAAGGTACTGTGCCACTGCATATATTTTTTCACACCCAATCCTCACATAACAATCCCAATTATCACTATTGGTATATTTTAGATATTGCCTCCAAAGCATTAGAGAAATTAGGAATACTTCTAAAGTCACAAGGCCACACAACTGTCAAGTATTAAATCTGAAACTCAAACAGATCTGTCTGATCTCAGAGTCCATGTTTCTAAACACTAACATAAACAACAAAAATCTCTCTATTAGGTTGCAAATTCAAATTTCAAATCTTTCCTACCTGGAAAAAGAACTTTGATGATAGTCATGCAATAAAATGTTCATAGGAATTAAAGTATTCCATATTCTTTTCATTCTCATATCTTCTTACCAAGCTAGAATGACATTCTCAAAGCAGGTCCTCATCTTCCTCTTCCCAACTTAGGTAAAATCTCTTTCATAATCTCAATTTTTCCTCTACCCAAAGTCAAATTCACTTGCTTATGCTAAAGGATGACAAGTGATAGATAGTTCCTTACCGCTATTCATATGACACCTTGAAATGTTCTTTACAGTTTTATCAGGCATTTTCTCTTTGCTATCTTCTGTATCTTTAAAATAATACTAATAAATATGGAGGAAATTATAATATATCCCAATTTTACAGATGAAGAAACTGATACTTAGAGGGTTATCAGTCATTTGATTCATGTAGATAATAACTGAATTATTACAATAGTCCAGGCATCTCTACTAAAATTATTCATTTACTCAATATATATTTTCTGGGTATCATCTATGTATAAATTTTGATCAATAAATAAGTTTAGAAACTCCCAAAGTCTTCATCCCAATTAATTAAATCTCAAGCATCCTCAGGTTACCCAGTATCATCTAGATTTAAACCAAGTTTCATTCCCTTGAGTGTTTATACTCAAAGGAACAGTATTTTACATTTGAAATACATAACATCACCTCAATTCCAATACCAATACTCCTTTTTCCTGAATGCAAAAAAGTTACTCTTTCTTTTTAAATATTTTCTATATATATTGGGTAATATATATTCAACTGAAAAAACATATTCTTGCCACCGGGAGCCTACTGCCTACTGGTGGAGATACCAAGAGGCATCTGTCAGGAACATGAGAGGGTCACCTAGTTCTGCGTTAAGACCAGAGCAAACTTCCAGAGGAAGTGAAGTCAAAATTGAGTTCAACACCAACACAATATTTGTCTCCCTGAATACTAAGAAGTAATAAAATACTCTGCCTTTAAGGGATCCCTAGAGAAGAGAGTGATTGAAGTTTGATGAGCTCTCAGACAATAGGTTAAGCTTTATACAAGGCAGACTGTGGAGCAACTAACTCTCTGGAGCCAATGGAAGAGTCATCATTAAGATTTCACAGAGAAGGGGACGTGTGAACCTGAGTCCAGGGTATAAGTAGGAATGCTCCAAGAAGAGACAATGGGAAGGGGTTACAGGAAAGGAAAACATGAGCAGAGAGTGGGAGTGTAAAAGGACATATCCATTTTGATGGGTGATTAGCTCAGAGCACTGGAAAAGAAGCCGACTGCATGGGGAGAGGTCAGGCACACTTGCCAAGCTGATGTATTGCTTTCTCTTAGCACTGAGAAGACATTGTGCCCTATACTCATCTAATTATCAGTGATGGCACTGGAAATACCTCTGAAAGAGTCATTTTAGTTCCATCTGTAGCTACATCTTAGAAAAACCAAAAGGATTCTCCTTCCCCTGTACAAAAATCTTTTGATTTGAATGATAGGGCATGGCTCATTATAGAAATCCAAGCTGTGCAGCCATCTTTTGCAGCAATATGAATGTCATAACAGATGATGTCACCTATAAATGACCTATAAATGGAGCAAGGCTTCAGGAGCATCTGAGCCGTCTATCTACAACAATATCCAGTGCTGCAAGCATGTCTGTCTCTGTACTTTGGCTGACAACTGTCCTTGGACTGTTTGTCTTAAACCTGACTTGCCACACTGGTAAGTGCTTCTGATTATAGCTCATGCTTGGCAGTGGTTAGCTAAGATTCAAGGAAACTGGTGGCACTAATCCAGAACATAAAGGGAACCGAAGGGGAGTACTTTGGGGACTACAGAAAGAATAAAGAACTGGGAGAAAGAGGCAGATCTAAAAAAAAGTAAAGTAAGATTTTATTCAACTATGCTTCAGTTACAAAATCTAGCTTCAGTGAATATATGAAGTTTGGGGTTTTTTATTTCTTAAATGTTCATGTGATGTGATACCTATGAATTTCCTGATCATATGGAAGTATCATAACTTTTGATGATTGTAACTAATAATGTCCAAAGATGAAGAGTATGTACTCAGGAATAAGATTTCTAGGCAGTTCCATCACTATTCAAATATGACTTCAGGGATGTTATTTAGCCTCTCTGAGACTCACACATAAAAGGGAATATCTAGAGTTAACTTTCTCATAACATGATCATGAAAATGTAGGAGATAAGTTGGAAAAGAACCTCGTCTATAACAAGCACCCAAAAAATACTGTTCACTGCTAGATACGTCATCTCACTTGATTCTCATAATAATCTTCTTAAACATGCAGCTTTATAGTTTCTCTCTTTACAAGTTAATAAACCAAACTTTTAAGGACAATTTCCTTGAGCATAGATACAGGTCTAAGTGGCATTCCTGGGACTGAAATCTAAGTCCTTAGCTTCTTTCCATTTAGCAAATCATCTTCCTCTTTCAGATCTGTTCCTAGTACAAAGAGGACCACAAGGCAGTGTGTAACATGAGCATTCATTAATTGATTTTCAGTCTGCAGCAGACAGTGTGTTCTTGACTTGACTCAATTCAGAGTGATAGGTCAGAAAATCCCGAGGGTGCAAATATTTAGTAACAGCATGTAGAACTGTTCTAAATGTAAACTGACTGGACTCACAGTCTTGGCCACCCACTGTCCACCAGCACAACACACAGGCAGTAAGTACTCGAATAGAATAACTGTGGAGTCAGCCTCAGAGACTACTGTTTCCATCCATTCCTAAAATCATCACCATGGTAAAGTGAAAGGTGAGGTTTATATCCTAAAGACCAGTGTCAGCTCTTTCTCATGAGCTCTGAACTGGGATGATAATCAATGTTAGGTATGTAGGACTCCAAACATACTAGGACTCCATACAATCTATTACCTTTCAATATATAAAGGTCCAAAAGCTGAGGCCAAGGATCCGATCTTCACACATACCCCAATCCTGAGATCCCTGCCTATTGAATGGTTAGCATTTAGTGTCATATTAAAATGACAAGTTAATGAAATTGTGTAGTTACACAAGTAAATAGGAACTTAGTTTTCACGCAAGAAATTGCTGTTTTCCTCCTGGTAAATTATTTCAGGGAAAAATTGGACTGAAGAAGTTTATTATATCATATAAATAATGTAGTCTGTGAAGATAAATTAGGTTGAAAACCTGGCTCAGTCACTTTCTACATGTGTGGTTATGTCAGTCATTCATTTAATTTTTCTGGCATCGGTTTTCTCTCCTGTAAAACTGTAATATCATCACAGAACTAAATGAGAAGATATTTGATGAAAGCTCTAGCCCAGTGCTTCCATGCTAAACAACACAAATATACATTACTTCTCCTTGTGATAAAAACAAAGCAGTTCTGAGCACTGTGGCTGCCCTGCACTTCAGGTGAGAGTCCTAACCACATGTGCCCTTTGTTACATCAACTTTTAGTCGTTTCCATGTTCATAATAGTAGGTTCAAAAATATTTATTGAATAAAAGAACCAATAGCTGAATGAAAGGAATACTTGGTGACTGTTTCACCTATCAACTCTTTGATTAAAGCATAGTAAACAATAATTGTTTGTAGAACAAAAGACCTTTTATATCACCAAGGGTTTCTATTTTAGGATATAATATAAATGTGAGGTTTTTGACATAATTTGAGAGGTGACATACAAAAAAAGCTTCTTCATTCAAAGTCTCAGGTACATTGTCTAGAAGTAACTTCTTGAGTCAAAATTTGTTGTGGTGTTTCCAGATAAAATATACTACATCAGTTAAATTTAAAGTTCAGATAAACAACTATATTTTAGCATACATAGGTCCTAATTATTGCATGGGTTTTTCTTATACTAAGAACTTATTTGTTGTTCATCTTAAATTGAAATTAAACTCAGAATTATGCAATTTTAAGCATATATATTTATTTGTATTTAGTTGCTCGCCTTGGTTGTCCCCCCAACTCCAGGACATGAGCCTTGGAAATTTGAATGGACTGTGCTCAAGCAGGGCCAGTGGACCTAACCACTACTCCACCAGGGTGTACCAACATTATGTATTTTTATTTACCAAATCCAGCAACACTAATTGTGAGACCACCACAAAACTAAAAGATAAATGTCCTACTTCATTCTGACACCAGGGTCCAGAGAGGGAAATGATATAAGAAGGCACACTTCCATCCCTTCTAAACTCATGAGCCATTTAATTACTAAGCAAAGCCTGAACCCTCCAAGGGACCTTGCATGTAGACAACCTTGATTTCTGGATCGTATAAGACACCTGTAATTACAGCCCCATCTTTTCTTGCTATTTGTGATGTCTTCTGCAAGTCACTTCATATTTTCAGTTTCTTAGTCCAGTGAGCTATCATCTGCACTTCCCATAATACTGGCCGAGAAAAAAATTATATAGTATTTGTAAATTCATTATTTATAGAATTATCACCTGACATACAAATGATAGGATGTCTACTTGTCTTCATTATTATACTACTTTGAATCTTATAACACACTTGTGATTAGATCATAACATTTCTGTCAAAGACAGAAAGACAAAGACTAGGTAATTTATCAGCGTACCAAAGAATCCAGATTTGAATACCAGACAGACAGGGAATTGATTCTGTTTCTGTGACTTACTAAATATTATTGCCACTTAGCAATTTCTAAACTTCTCTACCTGTAACATGGTATAACAATTTTGTCTGCATCATAGGGTTTCTGTGAAAATAAACTGAGACAGTGTAGATTTCCTGTCATAGATTTGTGTTCAACAACTGAACCATTATCATATCCTCCTCCTCAATATCATTTCCATGATTACACGGAGAGACATGAAAGTCATGCATTCTGTATTTCGGTCCTGGTCCTCACATTTTCTGTCTGCTTAACACTGGCCAAGTTGAAAAGCTTCTATGAGCTTTGCTTTTCTCATCCAAAAAGGGAAACCAGGACTTGTCTCAGTGCAGAGGGCTCTGTTAATAAATCTTTGTTTTATGTCTCTTCTGATCAGTCATTCTGAATAGAGATAAGTCATGGTTAGAATTAAGTCTCAATGTTTGCCAGTCTGTCTGCTTTTAAGAATAAATGAGACACCGCATGTGAACACTTTCCCCGGACAGGCATGAGCTACTCAATGATTATGAGTGTGGAGGTACAAAGGACTCCCGGGACTCCCTACAAAGAAAAGAGACTACCCTTTCTTGTGGCTGAGACACACCTCTGAGATTCCGTTCTGTTTTTCAGGTGACAAAACAGATGACAAGCCCGACGACAAGCCTGATGACTCAGGCAACAAGCCAGCCCCATACTTCCTAAGCCTCTTGGGAAAGGAGAATGCAGTGACGTTCACCCTCAGCTCCATATCAAGGCGAACGTAAGCACTGACACAAACTTGCTTTTGTCCAGTCTGTTGTTAATGGCCACATTATATTAAATCAAATGAGACAAAAAACCACGGCACATATCATTATTTTTAAAGAAAAACTGTTACCCAAACTTAACATAGATTTACATCTGAATGAATGTCTCTGAGCACATTTGGAGTGAGCACATTCTCATCAGGTGGTTATATATATATATACTTTTTTAATCTTAGGCAGGTAAGAGGAAGAGCACTAGGTCAGAGGACAGTAAAAGGTTTTGGTCTTGATACAGATGCTACATTACTGGGTAATCTTGTGCAAAGCACCACCTCCTTCAGAGGGAGTTTCTCATCAGTAATGCTAAAGAAATAAAGACCCTAGCTGGGCAGACATTATAATTCTTTGGCAAAAGTGTTGGGTAGGAATGCATTCATCATTGATGGGTGTGGTGGGTCCAAACTTTATCTTCTAACTTGAGTCATTTAGGAAGGTAGCAGATGCAGCTAATCTCTTCAGTGACCATCAAGAGAACCCCTTGGTAGGAGTTTTCTCTGACTATGAGGACTTGCCTTGGTGGAAGATCACTCAGCACAGTCTTCCCAATATTCGCAACCTACTTGCAAATTGCATATTTCTACTTCACTCTAGTCTTCATGCTCCTTGCATGAACACCCCCAATTACAGCCATCCAGGATCAAATTCCCTCCTCTGGATGTCCTGGTGCTTTGCTCTCTAATTCTCTCCTTCAGAGATACCTAAGCAGAGTTTTAAAATGTGTGGTCTATTACTGACCTGCTTCAGAATCCCTGGGAGGAGGCAAGCAGAATGCAGATTCCTACAAGCCATCTAGCACCTCCTTGGAGGCAAGATTAAGGGTATGATTATTAGTAAGCATTCTAGTACACAATAAACTTTGAAAAGTCCTGAGTAGGTACTCTGGACTACATAGCTGGCCTTAAAGCCCCTTGTAGTCTTTGCAGTTTTGTTCATAATTTGTGTAGATAGGAATCTTTGTACATTTTTCTAGGGAAGGTGCCTGTGGTTTTTCTTAGATTCTCCCAGGGATCTATGACAAATAGTAGATTAAAAACTACCCTATAGAAGTAATCTGGGGTCATTTTATAATCTCTGATCTGCTTAAACCTCTTGGTGTGGATGAGCAGAATTCTACATATAACCTTCAATTACAATAGCTGGAACACGCCGATGTTTATTTTTGCATTTTTAATTGCAGTTGCTTTTGCAACTATTCCATTTCTGTGATTAATCGTGTAAACAAGGAGGAAACTGACAAACAACAAGAGTCACACCCATTATGGAAAGAGTACAGACTAGTCTCCAACTTAATGTACAATGTTATAAATAACAATAGCAAGGAGTTGGAAATACCTCAGATATACAATAATACTTTTTACTGTTAACCCAAAAAGATGATAATCTGAAAGCCTAAAGAATTCTTGTCAGCTCTGTGTTCAGAAATGGCACCTCATCTTCTACTGTTTCTCTTTCATCTATTGAGTTCTTTCTTCCAGAACATACAAGTATCTCAGGCTCTCTGCTCTTGCTCTCATTACTGCCTAAAACCTTCTTTCCTTTTATCATGGCTAGTACTTTGTCCTGCAAGTCACTGCAGAAAACTATTCTAGAACTACTTTATTAATACTATTTTTTGATTCTGTGATTATTCTCTATCACTTTATGTCGTCACCATGTCATTATAACATATATCTCTATCTCAAATTATTTTTAATCGTGTTGTTAGCTATAGGAAAGTGAGGTCTATATCGATCCAGCTCATTGTTATAGGATAGCATCTTATAAGTATTACCATACACTGAGTAAATACTGTTGAATTAATTAAGGAAAGGAACCAGAGAGATCGATCTAAAACCCACCTACCTCAATTTGGTTGAGGGCTCCTGACAGGTCTTTGCTCAAAGACCCAGCAGAGCTTGCTAAAGGCAGCAAATCCAGTTGTCCTCCCTCTTCCGAGGAAAGACCATGAACACAAAGGATGGAGAATGGAAATACACCACTGAGAAGGATCTATAAGTACTTCCTATGTACCAAAAAGAGCAGAAATTGTGAAGAAAAAAATCTAGACTCTGGATCCCTTCCCCTCAAAGAATTGTTAGTCCTTATGTTAAGATGACATGAGAAAGTGCAATGATAACTAAAATGTTAAGTAAGATGTCACCCAAACATCACAGAGAAAGGAACCGTCACTACAGCCAGGATGCTTAGATGTGAGTTTGGGGCAAAAGGGAGATTTAATGTGGGTTTTAACAGACTGACTGAGAGTTGATTAGAAAGTGAGGGTGACAGGAACAGTAGTACTTCCTGAAGATGGGAATTATGCTTTCTGTGCTTCAATATTTTTGATGCTTAAGTACTGTGTCAAGAATGTAATAAATGCTATATATGTACTTTGAGGACAGAAGAGGCTGGCTCACTGCCTCCGCTTGCATTCTGGATTACCTTACAACTCTGTGAACTGCATTCTGGTCACCATTCTAAAGAGTATACCTAGTCTTAATTCTTCTGAACCTGTGAGATGCCTCCAATAACTGTCTGACTGTGACTCTCCAATCCTCATCTTGGTTTTCCATGACATGCCATTCAGGGAGTGTCCTGCTTCTAGTCATTGTTCCTCATTCTCACAATTTGACATGCTATCATTGCTCCTCAAGGCTCCAAATGTAGCCTGTCTAACTTTTTATGTCACAGCTTCCACACTGGGTTGTCATCTATCATCCAAATTCAGAATTATATTGTATTCTTTCTTTTCTGAGAAACAGGCTGAAACAACGTTGCTTGCCATAAAATTCCACCTAGTGTTTCCACCACTTTCTCCAATTCAACAGATCAAAACCCAATTCCCTCATCTCTCTTATAAATCTTCTCTTCCATGTTCCTCATCTCAGTAAATCACACTCTTAGCCACCAAAAGCAAGGAACTTCAAGGTCCTCTTGGTCCCTTCCTGTACTCATCATCACATTCATCCAACTGCTAAATATTCTACCTCTAAATATTTTGCTAGACCATGGCTTTTCTTCAACTCAACTGAACAGTATATTTGAACTCATCGTTTCTTTCCTGGGCTATTTTTATTAGATGTATCATTAGTTTCACTGTTTCTGTCACTCCTCACTCCATTCCATCCTCTACCTATCAGACTTACATAACAAAACTCCAAGTTTGTTTCTATCACTGTCTGCTTAAAACCCTTTTATAAATTTCCATTGCCTACAAAATTGGAGCAAATTCATTCAGCTGATGTTAAAGATTTTTCCCTGATGTCCAAGTACCTTTTAAAAATATCTCTTGCTCTTAAAGTCCAATACCCAATGCCCAATAGATGATATTTGCTACAACATAGGTCATATTTGGATAAATCCCCAATATCTCTACAACTGCTTTTCTCTCTGACAGGAATTCCTGGCCCCAGGACTCCAACTCTATCCTGTTCACCTGGTAAGTCAAATAATTTCCTAAAGACCAATTCAAAGACATCTCTGTGAAGAGATCCATACAATTAGAAAATACAGATATTCACACACTCCGATTGTGTAACGTTTTGAAGGAAATGTCATAAGAGGTTTTCTCCCCTCTCTGTTTTAAATTACTTGCATCTGAATGCATGTTTTCCCAACTAGATTATCACTTCCTTGAGATCATATCTCATTCATCTTTTATCTTCTCAACAACTATCCCATACCCAATTCTTAAACAGTAAAGTATAATTGTTCTGGCATTACTTCATGATTCTGGAGTTGCAGGTTTTATACTTAGCTTTGTAATTCACCAGCAATGTGACATGGACAGGTTGTATAATCACTTTCAGAGGTTTTTTATACATAAAAAGAGAAAAAATATTCATTTACTCATTCAAGAAATATTTATTAATTCACACTGTATGTTCGATAATGATCTAATTGCTGGGATATATTAGTGAACAAATATATCAGAATATCTGCATTTATAGTTTATGTCTGAATAGATACCTAAATAATATGTTTGTTAGCAAATTCAAAGAGGTAACTATGCTTGTTAACTATGGACTATTATGGAAATCTTATATCATAATTTTTTCTGATATAGCAAAATCTGGAGAAGAAAAGTGTAGTTCAAATATTGCAAGACATGTTAGTGATCATTCTAGCATTCCTGTTTATTCTAAATCATAACTTTTTCTCTTTACTTTTTTTTTTCAAGAGGATTTGTGGAATTTCATGACAAACAGGAAGAGCATTCATCAACGTGACCTCCTCAGGTAATTTAAACTTACAATTTACAGCTAGAATATTATTATATTAGTCAAAGACAAAAGGGTCTGTCTGATTTAATTTTAATGACTCTGGGCACCCATATCTACCTGCAAGCAGAAAAAGGCTCATTTTTCTTTTGTGCTTGCTGTAGTTGTTTTACAAATTGATTTTAAATAGATGCATTAATATAATCATAAAGTCACTGATTTAATGAGATTCTCTTTAAGGAGAAGCCACAACTCTGAGATAAATAAGTAAGCACTGGGAGTTAGAGACTTGATCCTTGTCACAATTCTACTAGAAACTGGCTTTGTGCAAATCCAGGCTAGGAAATTAGGGAATTATGTGCACTAAAATCTAAAGGCACATGTAATCATGCAATCAGTTATTTATGAGAAGGGTGACATTTGCTAAACCTAATTACAAGAGAAAGGACTATCCATATCTCTTATTTCACCCATATTATGTGCAAACAATTATGGTTTGGGTCCTTAGAAATAACTGTTGTTTCCTTATTCAGATTTTGTCCTGAGAAAGGACATTGTAATATAAAAATGGAAATGTGAGAGCTGGGAAAGTTATAGCAGTCATTAGCATGAACTATTTTAGGTGCCTAATTTCTTCTAACACTCCTATAAAAATGAATATTGTTATTCTTAAATGTTATAGATAAGGAAACCAAAGCTCAGAGATTCAATAATGTGGCAATGTTTAGAAGAGAGGAGGTAGAGCTTGAACTTGGGCTGATTCAGTCTGTGCCCTAAGCAATAGCTCCACTGGACAAGAGAGTACAGTGTTGCATAAGGTAGTAAAAGAATAATGATTAAGCCATGTGATCTTAGACATGTGCAGAGGTGACACGGAAATAAAACACTACCCTTTGGCTAACTAAGCTAACTTAGATATATCTGTAAGAAGCATGGTCTTTCCAAATTTATGTTTCATCTCTGTTCTGGGTACACTCCTTTACCCTAGTGACTCCATTTCATAACTTGGGTGTGATTAATATAATGTCAGAAAGCTATGTTCATATGATCCCTAAATCTAGCCCACCATTTCTATAGGCTTCTAAGTCTGGAAATCAACCTTTGGTATCAGAATCAAGACGTGGTCAACCCATGCTGTCCTGACTTACCCCAAAGGCAGCAACTAAATACCTCAAAACACTTGTTTGCATTCTTTAATTTCCATCTTTTCTAGAAAAAGCCTACTTCTTATTGCAGGTCTTCATTCGAGCTGCAGGTAAACAGCACTACACCTTAGTCCAAAATGTTTAGAGTGGCACCTTTGAGGTTCCATGAAAGAGGCAGTTCAGTAGGCAGTTATATGGAATTAATAGCTAAAGGCAAAGAGAAGATGTAAGTTCAACTTCTAACTTGGCCTCATGGGTTGTGTGATGTAGGGAGGTCCATTGATCTCCTTGTGTCTAACTTTCCTACTTACTAATATTAAAAATGTGTAGGACTTAATTGTTTTAGATCTTAATGTCATTTTTGAAAACAAACTTAAAAACGTCTGAGTAGATTCACTAACCAATGAGTCCTAATGGGTAGGGAGGAAAAGTTCAATACAAGGATGTAAAAAAATTAGGCTACAAAGAAAGAAGGCTCTAAAGCAGATTAAATTATGGATGGATTAATCAGAAGTATCTCTTTAAACTCCAGTGACTGTTTAATATGTAGCCTTAAAAGTTGTGTTTGTGTAATTGCCTCATCTAGTTAAAAGCAATTCATCACATTAGAATTATGTAATTCCACAAAAAATGCCTGTTTCTCCATTATAAAAATGTGGCCAGAGTTCTGAGTATTTTCTAAATTAAGATAGCTAAATAAGTATAGAGATATATAGGTAGGTAGGTAGATACCATCTTCATCCTACAAAACATAGCTTTCTTATACATTCCATTAATTCTTAATAATTCAAGCCTATTATGTGTCAAAATCTGTCAGTGCTACCAAGATGAATATCACTGTCATGCCATTGAGATGTTAATAGACCAGTATTTCACCTACCACAGTGTACCCCAGGAATGTAGAGGAAAAGGATTAGTTAGGTATAAAAATGCCTTGGAAAAAGCAGATAAAAATGAAAACATGGAGGAAGGTGTGGGTATTAAGAGGGCTTTACAAAAAAGGTGAACTTCTGCATACAGTCTCAGATGATGATCAGAGAGGGGCAAAGTTTCAAAAAATTTCATCCAATAATTGGAAACCTAATTAATCTAAGATCCTTCAAACCTCTGGTCAATCACATTGACATGATTTCTTTATGTTATAGACTAGCAACCTTAACTCCGATTGTCCACATCGTTTACAATTAAGGGGATTCTAGTTCCTCTGAATCTTATGTCATGTGGTATCTGAAAACATAAATTTCCTGCCTTGCTTTTTTTAAACTTGATGAACCTCACTAGATTATCAAAGAAAAAGGGAAAATCACTTGATGAATTCTCTATTTTTAATTACATTTATTGAATTAAGAAAAAATATACAACGGACCCATTAAATCTCATGTTTAGACTTGCCAAGTCAGACTTCCTAGGGAGGAACCTAGGGATAAATCAATCTAGGAGGAAATTCTCATGCTGTGGTGAAGAAAACTGCAGGTGGGCATGACTTCGATCCATGAAATGTGATGAGAAGGGTTGTGTTAGAATTCAGAGCAGGAAATAATTTACCTTCCCTAAGGATTGCTTCTTTTCTGATTATCAAAAGTATGTATCTTGATCTGTTAATTATTTTCCAGTCTATCTGTAAACTCAAAGTGAAATCAACAACTCATTAGATTCCTGTGTTTAGCCAATATCCATTCTCCCTTCATCTCGGCTGCTGATTCTTACCTTATAGATCTAACATTTGTGTTTTTGCTTATTTCCTCAATGTGTATTGTGGATAATTTTATTATCACTCATTTCACATTTTAAGGTGCAGAGGCATAAAAATCTTTCAAGGAAAAGATTCAAAGGTCTTTGTGTTTTTCTAAGTCATAAGCCCTCTCCAAATAGTAATTGTTTCTCACTGGCTTGTGTTTCTAAGACACACCTACAAGGCTGCAGAATAATCCAAGGACAGCTAAATCCTGCTTTTCCAGCTCTTCTGCTTCACAAGTCCTCCAGGACAAAAGGTCTCAAATCAACTCCCAACAACTCAGAATTCAGACCCTGGCTTCAAAAAACACAGCTTATTTTGAACACTCTAACTCTGCATTTTTTGCTTTTTGAAATCAGGATGAGTGTGTCCTTCCTTGGGGTTCACATCTCTTGATTCACTGAGAAGATTTTTAGTAGTGATAGTAATTTTTTTTCTGAGCATACTTAAAGTTTTTAATGCTGCAAAATATGAAAAAGATATAAATTATTACTAGCCAGAATAAAAACAGAATGGCTCAAAAGAAGGAAGCACAAGTCCAGATAAAGTATCAAGTGCAAAGTGATAGTGAGTGACAGAAAGGTTATTTGAAACTGACTCCCCCAAAACTATTAACTCCTAGAAATATATGAAGTTTCAAAGTCAGATTTTCATACATCATTTTGGGAAGCTTTTTCAAAAAACAGTTGAACCCCTTCTCTTGAGCCAATCAAAGAAAAAATAGCCATCTTTTTACCCGAGCAGGATTTCTCACTGTTCATGGTACAGCAGAATGTCAGAGATGGAAGAGTCCTTGAATCATCCAGTGCAGTCCTTTCATTTGTTCTATCACCTCACTACATAGTGGGGTTGTTCAGAGGTTTTGCTCTGGGTCTTACCCACCCTCAACTATTATAAAAGCTGACGTCCCAGTTTAGTAGAAAGATAATCCCAGAAATATTTATTGTGGACTCAAAGACAAGACTGAAGTCACAGGTGCCATAAAGGTAGCGCTCTAATCCAGATTAAAAGATCTATGTGCTTCTGCCACTCAACTCACAAGAGGTGTCCCGAGTCCAGTCCTCCACAGAGCACCCTGACTCTGACAGCATCACAAGTATAATTTCAAACAATTTTGTATTTGTTTTGTCTTTTTTCCTATTTGAATTTATCTGAAGTCTGCATACAACAAAAATAACTTTTAATAGTACAGATGGTTAGACAAAGTTAGCACATAGTAAGCACTGAAAAATAGCATACTATTTTTTCCACATTAGTATCACACAACTCAACCTCTGTATTTTCCAGACACTGTGCCAATTTGCTGTTTTGAGACTTCTCAAGGTCTGCTCTCTCAGCAACACTCAAGTACACAATCCAGTATCATTAACTATAGTCACCATGCCGTACATTAGACCTCCAGAAATGAGTGACTTTATAACTGCCAGTTGGTAACCCTTGGTCACTTTCACCCATTTTTTTCACCACTACCCCAACCCTGGTAACAATCCATCAACTCTGTTTCTCTAAGTTTGGCTTTTTAAAATTCTACAGTAATTAAGATCATACTGTATATGTCTTTCTCTGGTTAATTTACTTCACTTAGCATAAAATTCTTGAAACTCACTCTTATTGTCACAAATGGCAAGATTTCCTTTTTAAAGGTTGACTAATACTCTAATGCATGTATATATATAAATATATGAATATGAATATATTTATGTACACACATCCATACATAACATCTTCTTTATCCAACCCACATAAACAGACATATTTCCACATGTTGGCTATTGTAAATAATGCTACAATGAACATGGAGCTATAGCTTTCACTTCAAGATAGCAATTTCATTTTCTTTGGATATATGTCCAAAAGTGGGGTTCCTGGATCACAATGACTGTTACCCAGCTCAAACTTCCTGTCAGGACATCAGTACTTGAGGAAATGTTTATCTTACAATTTACAGAAATGCTCAACAGAGACTATTTCTATGAAATATCATTCAAATTGTATCATTTCCTTCTGCAACTCCCATTGCTTCCTGAACAAAGCTGTTTGGATTTGCTCATAGTGGTGGCTAAGATCCTCCCTGAGCTGCCTGTTTCTCACCTCTTCCCATTACTCATTCATCTGCTCCCTACACTCCAGCCTCACTTTTTAAAAACACTTCAAGTATGTTCTTTCTTCAGACCCATACATTTACTCTTCTTTCTGCCTACAATACTCTTCCACAGGACAGCCAGGTGACTGGTTCCTCACTATTTAGATCTTTCTCAGAGAGCAATGGCTCCGCCAGAGCTTCAATAAGCATTGTGCTTAAAATTGCACCTCTGACCCACCATTTCTTATTCCCTTAGGCGGCTATAATTCTCCTTAGCACTCACCTTTTAACAAAGTATCAAAACTTCCCTATTTAATTTGCTCCATGTCTGCCTGCCCCCAACTGAATTGTTCCATGAGGCAAGTATTTTGCCTCTTTTTGTGTTCGGTGTTCCTGGAACTATAGTAATTAGAACAGTGTCTGGCAGAGAGTACTGATCAATAAACATTTGGGGGGTTCTGAATTAAAACACTGAAATCCTAGAAATTATACCCAAGGACCACATAGTGAAGATATGAAGTTGCATATCCCCTGGTGCTTACCCTCAAGAATCTCACAATCTTGATGCAGAAGACATGAGCACATAATCATATAACCATATTTTGCATAATGTCATGTAGCAGAGACACAGAGGTGGCAGCATGGGATTGGGAAAGGGAGCCATTCATACTCCCTTGGGAGGCCTTGGAAGGCTTCTCAGCAGTAATCACATTTGTGTCTTGATACATGAGAGAGGATGTCCAGACATGGAGAATGAGGGAATGTTATGGGCAATTAAGCCACATGGGACAGTTTAAACAAAAGTTAGACTTGCACAATGTTTGGCATTCAAGGCTGGCCCTTTAAAGCTACCCAACTCACCGCCCTGGCGATTTCGTAAGCTCTCTGGATATCAAGCATATCTGTGCTCACCAGCATGCTTTTATCTTTAATTTCAGTCTCTGGGTCTCTTTTATCATCTTTCTGTAGAAAAGAAAACATGCTGTTAGGACATTATAATAACTTGAAGAACTGTTTTTTAAAAGCACTTTTTTCAATTTGTAAAGGAAAGGAACAGGCAGGGAAGAAAGTGAGCAGGGATAGGCAGGCAGGAAAAGAAAGAAGGAAGAAGCATTTTATTTTATTTAGTAGTTCATCTTAGTTGTTGCCCTCACAAGCAGATGTATGTGGGCTGTATCCAGAGAACTTAAACCACTAAGCCGTTAGGGTGTGCCAACATTCTATTTTGACTTAAGGACCATGGCTTTTGGGAATAAGCTGGAACCTTTTTTATTTCTATAAATCTACAAAGAGTTTCAACTTTTGATGGGAAAATGACTTGGCATTCCAAGTCTTATTCACAAATAATCAAAAGGCTTTTTCTTCTTTAACTGACTTAAGAAAGAGTAAGCTAATATATTGCATTACGATAAAATTGAACAATTATAGGTCATTGTATAAATCAGTTGATAACTCTCAATAAAATTATGAGTAAATTTTTTAAAATACTGAGATGTTAAGGAACACAGATATTTTGCATGCCTGATCCTTCACAGATATTATCTCACTTAATCTTCTTGTCAAGTACAAGAATTAAATAGTATAATATCCTTTTATGGAACTAGAGGGGATTACGCTGAGTGAAATAAGTCAAAAGAAGATAGATACCAGATACCCCACTCACAGATGCAAAGTGAATAAACAAAAGAACAGACGAAACAAACTTAACCCTTGAACATCTGTAACAGAAGTGAAGTGACTGAAAGGGAATGGGGCCGGTGGGGGCAAGTGGTGGTGGAGCCCACTGGATGATGGGGAAGAACACCTGGTGATTTGGTGGAAGGCATGGTGTGTTGAAGTATATCTAAAGAAGGGAGAGCCTATACATAGGAAATTATTTTAATGTGTTTAATAGTTACTACAATAAAAATATTATATCCTTTTAAAATGGCTCTGATAACCTGGAAGATTTTATGAATTGCTATTATTTTCCTAAAACAAAGCATACCAGAACCATTAAATGTCACTCTTCCATCAGTAATAAATTCAATTCTCAAAAAGAATTTTTTTCACATCCGTATTTGAAAAAATTAGATTACTCAATAAATATATTGGTGATCAGGGAAAAAAACACAACAAAATCTTACCAAGATTGCCCAGATAATCAACACTCTGCACTTGAACAAAAACTCTCTGAACCTTGGTTTTATTTCTTGTTTTTTAAGTCTGTCTTAGGATTCTTTTTTGTTGTCTTTGTTTTTATTTTAACAGGAAGGAGAACTCACTAACTTACATTAATTGACAAGATGTTTTCAAAATACTGTTCATAAATTGTTAAAGTAACATGTTCAACAGAAAAAAGGAAAAACAGAAAACAGAAAAAAATATTTAAAACCTAATCACCCCTCTCTCTCTCACACCATGCTCCCCAACCCAGCCTGTCCAACAACCAATATTGATTCCACTCTTCCTGTCCTTTCAAACATTTCTAGCAGTAACTTTTTACAACTTTGAGGCAAAACTGATGTGTGTTAATGTGCACATTTTAAGTATATAATTTAAAGTTTTGTCATAAAAATATACCCAGAAAACTATTATCACAATCAAGAGAATGAACCTCCTATTACCTCCAAAACATTTTTCTTGTCAGTTGCAATTCATCTCTCCCTTTCACCACCCCATTCTATCCAGTCGACCAATGATTTTCTTTTTTGACACTGCCTAGTGACTTATGTTTTCTTGAGTTATGAGAATGACTATCAAGTACTTATTTACACCTTACCATGTATTCAACCCTAATTCAATGAAGCAACAATTGGCACAGCACCCTGGGGGAGTAGCGGTTAGGTCTGTTGCCTCCGAGAGAGCCCAGTCACATACCGAGTCCAGGGGAACAACCAGTGTGAATAACCAAATAAAAAAGTTTCTTTCTCCCCTCTTTTTCTGCCTGCCTGCCTCGTATGCCTTCATTCCTGTGTGCACCTTTCCTTAAAAAAAGAAATAACGATAGGCGGTAACATGATGTGCCTAGTTGGCTTATGTTGGAAAGCAAAAATGATTACTAATACACCTTTAGCTCCAGGTGAAGTGGGAGGAAAATCAGGGAAATCTCTGGTCTTTCATCACATCAGTAGAATCTTCTTACCATTATGTTTTGAGGACAGTGTTATAAATTAAATTTGATTTGCTCACTCACTACTTGGGCCCTGGGCCCCTCGAGCACCTTTCAGTCTGCTAGGGTCTCTCTGACCCCATGAGTGTGGTTCGGGCACAGCTCAGGCATTGCTCATGCACACGGGTGCCACTCCGTCCTCACACAGCACTCGAACCCATGCCACTGGAGTGCTGTTCTGGCCTTTGGGGCTGCTCAGAACCATTGAGTGCTGTTCGGACCCTGATAAGGTGCTGCTTGAGTCCCTCAGGCATCACTCTGGCCGCTCATACACCTTTTGGGCCCATTTGGGGCCCTCGAACGACGTTCTGGCTGCTGGGACCCCTCAGAACCCATGAAGAAATAACAAAATTCTACTATTATTTTAGCAACATGTCAGCCAAACTTTTCAACCTTTGCTCAGAAATAGAAACTCTATGGGATTTTTATTTTAGTAAACCTACATAATAAAAGAAGTATGCATTCGTCAACATTTTAATGGTGAGGCCAATCTTCCTGATAACTGAATTGTACTTGGTGGGAAGATGCACTGTCATGATTCCATTTGATGGGAAGCCCAAAGAAAGTTTGCCAGGATATAAATAAATGTCATCTTTTCCTCTCGCTATGCACTTACCAGGGGTTTTGTTCAATTTACAAGGAAGACAAAGCCATAAGAGAGACCCTGGAAAAGGGAAATGCCTTTCAAGGGTCTAAGATAACATATAGAGTGGTGGCCAAGGAGTCGAAAATTCAGTAAAAGTGACAAGAGAATGGTTGTAAATGGAAAAACAACTATTTTGCTTAAAGTTAATTTTAGTAAAGGTCTGAGATTTTGAGTGATTCTTTATCTTTTAATAAAATGAATGTGATATCTTTTTTCATAAGCAGTTAGCTTTGTTTTGTTCTTAACAACATGTTTTAGTCATCTCCTCAAAACTAGTGGTAATGGCTAGCAGTGTTGGTGCAAAAGTAAAGGGGTCCCTTCTGGAAATTTCATAGATACAGCTACAAAATACAAAAAATGGAGAGAAGGAGGAGAGAAGAAGAAAACAGGAAATAAATTTCAAAAAATGTTAGACAAGGAAAGAAAAGGAAAGGGAAAGAAAAGATAGAAAAAGACAAGAAAATCGACTTGTAAAATACAAGTAAAAGGAAGAAGGATATCTCTTTATAAAAGACTTTAATGCAGCATAAGACAGCCCCAAATAAAATTCTTTTAAAATTTTATAATTTAAAGTTATTCCAAAATAGCAGTGACCTATGACCTTTCTCCTTCCCTCCTCATATAGCCATATGGTCATCAGTTCGCTCTTCTATGTCCAAAGAGCAACTACCTGTATACATACAATCTGAGATTCAGAAATCATATTCACTTATGTTCAAATAAACTTTAGTTTATTTAGTTTTCAATGAGCACATTAGTTTTCCAGAAAAAAAATAACTGCTTCTGCAATTATGGACCTATTGAAAATAGATCTTTTGCTAAGCAGTCATCGATTTCACGCTTACTGTCTGGGAAAGCTGCACCTTCCCTTTGGGAAGAATCTATTGTTCCCTCAACTAGCAATTTACCACCATAAACACATTTCTGTCCCAGATTTATCAGTATAAAAACTATGAATCATTCAAGAAATAATCTTGAAAATAGATTTCATATCTTGTTTATGTTTATATGCTTAACAGAGAACACAGAATCTGACATATAATATATAATGAATAAGCTAACCAATGAATTTAGGCATTTTCTTTTGGATTATATAGTGGATTTAGTCTCTTACTAATTCTTCAATTAAGCATTTTTTCAATTAAACTTACTTGTTTAGAAGAGATTCTCTGTTCTTCCTCCAGAGGAGGAAGGGGAGGAAAAAATCTTACATCAGCTTTCTTATCACAGAAGAAACATAATCTTCCTTCAATGCCAACCTTACTGCAGTGTGAAAAATTGTGCTTTTGCGACATTCCTTCCACACATATATTTTCCAGTAAAAAATTGCATTGGGTAACAGACAAGTAAAAGACACTTTTTATTCATTTTCAAAACTTGTCAGCATTCTGAGATGACATGGTCATTAATGAATATACCCTTGATGAAAGAGATTTATATTTTCCAATGGCCGAGCATTCTTACCCACACCCTTAGCAACCATCCCATCACCTTGGGCACCTTTCTCTACCCTCTTCTGCGACTTTTCTTTGATGCATACCGTTTTCTTATTTAACAATATATTTTCTCTTTCTCAAGTTGACAGAATAGAGTGTGAATGTGTTTTAATAATGATTTCTAAAGATGCAGATGATTTCATTTGGGTAAAACAAGAAATGAGTGTGTGACAGTAAAGTAGATATTGAGAAAGGTAGCTAGAGGGTGCTTCTATTATTTATGCACTTTGCTAGGCTAATGACTGCCCCCTGCCTGCATACACCTGCAGTGTAGACTATAAGCCTCATATCCAAGCCCTCTCGTTTAATAGAGGATTGCATCTCTCTTAGGAAAGTGTCTTAGGCTAAATACCAAAGACAAGCAGTTACAAATGACAAAGATAAAGATTATCTTTTAATATTTTCAAGTCAAACATTCTCCCAGGTTAGAGAAATAATTTTGTTTGTTTAGAAATGCAAATAACTAACTTATAAATGGTTCTGAACACATTAAGTGTGTATTGTTAGCCAAACATTTATCTCAGTATTCTGTCATGTTTCCTACCATCATTTCCACGCCTTTGAAGGATGCTTCCTAAACATTCTGAGCCAACACAATAATGGTGCTGCAAAAGTCCATATAGAATATTCAATGATCACCTGAAGAATTTCCATTCACACCCAGTAAAACTTCATAGGAAACTTCATTTGATGATGAGACTCAGGAAAGTAAGTATGAAAGTTATAGATTTTCCAAATTGGTTCAATTGACATCCTAATTTATAGCTAATACTGTATGCACATTTACTATGAGTTCTATTTGATTTAGCTGCTTTTGAGAAGCATTTATAATTATGGACTATATGTAACAAAACTGACACATTTTAAATTTCTTGGAAGCATATATAATTTATGTTTTAGAAAGTCAAAAACTTTTCCACAATGTGCACCTTACCACCACTATTCTCACCTGCATATCATTTTTTCACAACTTTAGGAGGATGTAGGATGTAAAACTGCGCATTCATCAGGAGGAATGGAGAAGGTTTGATCTGTTGTACAAGTAGATAATACTGATAAGACACAGGACCACACTTTCTGTATCACTAAATGAATTCAATCAACAGTGAGAGAAATGTGAATTGGTTATCTATTTCAAAGTATATGGCTTGTTATATATTTTAATATAATTTAGTAATTAGGTACTGTTTATGTATTAGGTAGTTTTGAGACAACTTCAACAAAAACTGACTGATAATCTGAAAAGCTGTCAGTGTCAGAGGCTTCTCTGTAGGTTATGAAATGTTATCATTCTAAGTTGGAAGGTGAAGCGCACGAATGAAAGAAAGAATTAGGTCATATAACAAGTCAAGTATATATGAAATGTAATATGTCAGCAGTTCATTTTTAACTGGATAAATAATAGAAAGTTTTTTGGACAATAATTTTCACTTTAATTATACCTTATTTTATAATGTACTTATTTCTGAAACTTTTTATGCCATTTGTATTATACGTTTATTTATTAAAATATATCCCTCATGGAAGTTGATACATGTATGATATTTCACAGTTATTTTGCTAGTACAAGATCTTTTTCGGTTGCTCTATGACCATTATGAGGCAAATAAGATAAAATCTGAGGCTAGTGTATAAGGCAGTTCCAGAACATTGTCTTTTTTCCCTCATCTTCATTCTTTGGAATGAATGTAAAAACTCTATGGGACTGTTACTCTGTCTCGTCCCTACTACAAATAATTTCTTTAGTAGAATGTAAAACAGCACATTCATTGGGGCAATGGAGTAGGTCTGATCTGTTGTTCATTTTGTGGAAAGAATATACAATCTCTCATGCATTTCAGAATAATGTGTATCAAATGTTCGTCATACAAATCAATCGAAAAGAGATATTTTCTTCATATTCCTTATGTTTGGATATATATTTAAATCATGAATATATTCAATTAAAGAATAGTATTTATTCCCCAAATAGAAGACCAAGAATATTTCCTCTATACTGATACCGAATTAAATACATCTTTATTGGAATACAACTTACGACATGCCCAGGTATCCTTCTGGATAGGCAAGGATGTAGTCCACAGATGTCCCAAGAACTCAGATTAAGACTAAGGACTTCAGGGAACAACCAAGTTAAAAATAACTGATGTTTTCCCCTCCTCACTCTTCCTCCCTGTCTGCCTACTCACCTGCAAATTATAGTTTTGCTTTCTCTTTTCCAATTTGGGTCCCTTATTTCTTCCACTTACCTAATTGCTCTGACAAGGTTGTACAGTACATCATTATATACCAGTGATGAGTATGGACAGTCTTGTCTCCTGTCTTATCTGAGAACTCACACTCAGTTTTTCACTGTTGAGTGTGATGTTTCTTTGGATTTATCATAAATAGCCTTTAATACATTAAGAAATTTTATCCACAAAAATTATATGTAGAGATTTTATCCTAAGTGGATACTGAATATTGTCAAATACATTCTCTGCATATACTGATATGCTCATGTGCTATTTTTCATTGTTTTTATTGATGTGGTCTATTATGTTACCAGTTATGAATATGTTGAACCATCCTTACACCCCTGGGATAAAGTCTAATTGGCCATGATAGATGATCTTTTTGCTATATTGTTGGATTTAATTTGCTAATATTTTCTTGAGGATATTAACCTCTATGTTCATAAGAGATATTGGTCAATAATTATCTTTCTAGGGATGCCCGTTTTTGTTTTAGTTATCAGTATAACACTAACTTCCTCTTCTATATTTTTTGGATGAGTTTAAAATAGATAATAATTCCTTTCTAAAGGGTTTGTAAAACTCACAAGAACAGGCATCTTGTCCTGGAATTTTATTTTGGGGTGACTTTTGATTACTTCTTCCATTTCATTGCTTGTGATGGCTATGCACAGGTGTTCATTTCTTTCTGTTTCTGTTGAGGTGGAGTGTATGTTTCTAAAAATCAGCCCTGATCTCTAGGTATCCAGTTTAGTGACAGTGCATTCATAGTAGTGTCATTTTCTTAATATAAGGAAAGTAATAGGCAGTAATAAAGTATAAACTATGACTCAAAAAATTTTAAATTCTTCACCCTTCTGAAATTATGTATATTCAGTGTACCAATGTTAGTTGTATTTTTATCAATTAATCTAAATAACTTTACGTGTCTATATTCTTTAGTGTGTAAAATTAATAAAAGTTTTCTCTTTTATTAATCAATGATTTTCTACTTAAGTCACCTATTTCCTAGAGTCTTAAAGGTCAATTGTTACAATTTATGTCATTAATATGTTAGTGTCTCCTTTTAACTTTAGCATAAGAATCGTCTTTGACTTATTTCAGGTGTGGCAGGAGTATCATAAATATTTAACTAGAGATCTTGAAAAAGGTATGCTGCTAAAATGTATCAGTTAAAGTTAGCATTGATTTCTGAAGTCAACAGTAAATATTAAATGGCATCCCTTTCCACTATTTGGATAAAGGATAATTCCATTGTTTTTACTTACGTTTAATGTAAAATGTGAAATTATAATCATTCATAGTGAACAATATTCACATTCTGCATTTTTTCATCATATACTATAGCTTTTAAAAAACCTAAATTTCTTTATGTCTAAATTCTAGGTATAATTTTCAGCCCTATGGAAAGTGTCAGTCTCAGAAAACATAGAAATCACAACCTTCTTCAGGCTTTGTTAGTGCCATGCATAGACAAAAATTATAGACTCTTCCAGTAATAATTATCAATTATATTTCATGTAGCTGTCACTTGAACAAGTGACAATCTACAGTCATTTGTTCTGTCTTTCACCCTTGGGGAAAAATCAAAATCCTTCACATGGAATGAAAACACTCAGATCAATTTGATATCTTGCCAAATCACTCAACCTCATCTCTTAACTCCTTTACAGTCAGCTAATGATTTTACTCTAGTATTTAACATAGCAAAATACTTTGAATTCAATAAACATACTTCTCTATCTCTAGCTCTTTATATATGCTTCTTCATTCTATCTGGTGAACTCTTTCCTTGGCCTTCAGGAATCAGTTTACACATTAAGTCTACAAAAAAGCACAATGTTGACATAAAACTGAGACAGGAGACAAAAGGAAACAAACAAACAAAAACCTGAATGTCATCACGTTCCAACCAAGCATGAAAAGTGGAATGTTTGTAGTCTGAAGCAAGACTAGATGTTGTTAAACCCCTCTCATTTACCAAAGTCAAAGACTGCCAATCCTGTTAAGGCATACTGACTCCCTACCCTGCTATCAACAGCACACCAGGTGGCCCCATTAGGACTCCACCCCAATCCCTCCAAACTTGTCTAACCTTCCAGCCCATCCTAATAAGATATCACAAATCCCTACCCCGCTATCAACAGCATGGCAGGTGTCCTTATCAGGATTCCACCCCTACCCCTGCTGTCCTTGTCAGAGACTTCCCCTCACAAACCTCTTTCCCTGAGTGTAGGATGAGATCACTCTGTACTCTTCTCTGAAAGGAGATTTCCTGGCCTGCACTTTGGACAATAAATTCATGCCCAGACCCATCTGACTCCCATGTCTTGAACCAGCTTGCAAAAAATGAGGAAGACCCTTTTGTGGATTCAATAGAGTCCTATTTTATACTGTCATGGTATATATGACTCTGCATAGGAATTTTCTGGGTTTTTTAATTAAAGCATATTGTTGAGAAATGGCACCATCTTCATCTCATAACATCAGTGATTGTCATAGTACGTTAACCATATGGTTGTTGAATAAAGGAATAAAAAATAAGAAAACCAGAGGCTCCAATACTTAGCCATGCCAACTCTTAATTCAATTGGAACTATCAGAAATCAACAATTATATATTGTGTATTATAGCCATTCACAATTTTCATACTTAACATTAATAAGGTTCTCAACTTTTTTCTAACTGATTTTAGTCAAATAAAAAGTATTCTAGTTAAAGAATATCTTTCTAGATGCTACTGAATTGGAATCTAGAATTTACAGTGTGTCTCATCTATGATATATTGACAAATAAATTTCAACTGCAAATGAACTTTTGAAACTTGTTGGATGAGGCAGCTGTAGGATGGGCTGAGTGCTCAGTAATAGATCTTCACATTGTAAACATGCGATGATGTGAGTGAATGTCTGAAACTCCACGTAGCTTGTTTTCCACCTGCAACGAAATAGAAATTTGACTCCTGTTAGCTTGAACTCATCCTGGTTTCAGGAATGTGTGCTTTCTTAAATTGAAGTACTTAAAGTGTGAGAATATCCTTTTGGCCCTATAGAAGAGTGAGGTAGGAGAAGAAAACATAAAAATGATGTTTAGAGTGTACATAAGAAACAAGAGGCACAATGACTAAGACACTATTATTAGAGCTGTTTCTTTCCTGAATGTTCTTGACTATTTTCACAAGCTTGCTCATTTACATGGGACTCAATAAGCCAGGATCTGGATAGCAAATGAATTTGACTTTGTGCATTTTCATGTTTCCTTTAATCTGTCTGGAAATATCAAATGAATTCAACAATATACCTTTGTCCTTTGAACAGTTCAACTTCAAAATTTTAAGGAACTCCCTGCACTTTATCAGAGTAAAGGGAAAGCATGGGTCTTTGTTCATAAGTGGTTTTCAAGCTCAAGAAGCAGGACTCAATTTATTGACTGCTATAGATTAGTCTTTGAAGAAGGGACACACAATGGAGAAAGGATTGTGTGTTTATGTGCCTTATTGTAGGTCAGCAGTTTTGTACAGTTCAGCTATATATTTAATGTCAGTCTTTAATTGCATTTCACTTTAGCCTTCCACACTCTCAGAAGAAGAGATTATTTTCAGATACTGCTAAGATATTGGCTGTCATTTTGTATAAGTTAACAATGTTTCTCTATCGAATATCACAGTTTGGGAGAAGTGGGTTGAAAAGAAAATTAAAAGTTTTTTTAAAGAAATTGTGCCCACATTTGAATTATATCAGGAAACTTCATTTAAAAGGAAAATATCTTTCTCTGTTACTTATATTTAATACCAAATAACATCACTCTATTTGTCGTATTTTCTATCTGTAGAGGTGTGATAATAAGCCTGACATTGCTCACTTATGGCTTACCTCAGATGCTGAAGACATAGAATTTGAACCCAAAATAATATTGTCTCTGGTTAAATGATTTTATCTACTCTGAATTTGGTGTTATGTAATTTTTACCCTTAAAAGTTAGCTGTGTTCTACTATTGGTATTCTGTGTTTGAAATGGAAAATTTTTAGTCAAAGCTAGAGATGGTGGCCTGGTTTGCTTCCTCATCCCTCCTTGCCATCCTTCCTCTCCTGTATCTTTTCCTCTCTCCTCACCACCCTTCTCATCCTGTTCAGTCCCATTGCCTCTCCTCCCCTCTGCTCGCCCCTTATTCACTCCCTCCTTTCCCTCTCTTCCATTCTTCCTTCTTTCACTTCATAAATACTAAAGGTTGGAGCCATGAAAAATAATGACTGGAATATGTATCATTTTATTGTTGGCAGAAAACTTACATTAGGGAAATCTTCCAAGAATGAAGGAAATAGGAAATTTTGTCAAGGATAAGAATTCTTTGGAAATATTGTTAATGTAAAAGCTTCAATATTTAGAGTGTGAACAAAATATTCAAGCGATCCCATTACACATTTTGTGCATCCTGTAATAGTCAGTGACTTTTGCATATTCAAATTACATGTCATGTGTAATACATTTTTTATGCTTAGACCCTTTGTTATTATATACATTTATTAGGAGGGTTATGTTTCCTCTATTTCTACCTTTGGTTCTGCATTTAGACTGAAATATTAATAGAATTATGTACATATGGAAATTGAAATTTTCATGCTAAAATTAATATTAAAAAGGGATTCCACTCTGTTCTCAAAATCATACTATATAAAGTGTATATAATCTCTTTATCTAGTGAAGGATTATTTTCCCATAAATAACCAGCTCTTAGAGACTTTGAGTAATCATATGATAAAACTTCCAGTTTCAGAAATGTTTTGCATTACGATTTTTGAAAATATCTACTCAGGATCTTTGTATCTGATTCTAAAATTATTAATTTTATTTATTTTGCATTATTTTTACTTAAGTAATTATTTTATAGCTCCTATATGTCAATAAGTTCATGGTTATTAGGAAACCTTATTTTCATATCCTGGGTCAGGAAAAGAGAAATCATGGGTCATAGTTTGTGTTTTAGTCTGAAAATCATTTTGCTGTGAAAGACAGACTGTATAGTGTATCTTTATGGTGTCATACAATCACTAACCTGAGTGTAAAGGAATGTTGACCTATTTTAACAGGTAACTGGGGAAGATAAAAGGACTTGGTGTCCTAGAACTAGGCAGTTACCACATAAACGTGCAAAGATCACATATTAAGTCAGAAGACATGTTAGTATCCTGGCTTTTACACATTCATGGGTTGGAATATTGAGATCATTTTGTTTAACTGGATTAAATATCAGTTCATTAAAAGGGTTCAGTATCTTACCTTTTAGATATTTGTGCACATCTCTGCTTTAATTGAATGACATTCAATTATTCATAAATTATTTAATAATGAAACTATGCTGCTACACACATGGTTTTTGTAATGAGTGTTTTTCAGTTAACAGCATACTTTGAAGGTGTCTTACTGTCACTGTTGCTTTGCAGAGAAATTTGTAATGGGCTCAGAATACACATTTTCCTGTTAATGGATATTTATTTCCTGTTACTCTCCAGAGACCCAGTTTCGTGATGGAGATACATCAGTGAAGAAAAAAAATATTGACTCTCTAAGATTGAGAGTAATTTAAGGATAGGCAGAAATTCTAATACTAGATGAATACATATTGTCAGTTAGTCGAAATAGTCTTTTTGTATGTGACAGGAAGTTTTCTCAAATAATTTCAGATATTGAAGTCTTAATATGCAGTACCTCAAAATGTAGCTTTATTTAAAAGTAGGGTCTTTACTGAAGTACTAAGTTAAAATGAGATCCTTAGAAAAAACCCTAATTGAATATGACTGGTGTCCTATTACGAAATATAAGTTTGGACACAGATACACACAAAGGAAAAATATAGGAACATTTGGGAAGAAGATGACCACTGACGAGTCAATGAAAGACATGGAATAGTCTCATGGCTCTCAGAAGAAACAAACCCTACCAGCACCTTGATCTTGAACTATGGGACACACATTTCTGTTTAAGCTCTGAAATATCTTTCTGTTTAATCCCCTTCCTGTCTGTAGGTATTTGTTATGACAACTCCAGGAACCTAACACAAAGGGAAAGAAAGATATTTGAGTGAAAAGAAACTTTGCAAGCCCTACAAATCCCCAAAGCCCAGCTTGGTTGTTTGAATTAAGGAAAACAAAGGAGCAAGTTCCTGCAAGGGTGACTAAGGGGAAAATTCAAGGAGAAGGGGTCAGAAGAGACAGCAGGGACCTACTTAGTCTTAAAAGATCACACTGGCCTTGGAAAGGACTTCAGATCTGGAGAAAATAAATCAATGAAAAATGTGTTTTAACAAAAACTTCTTGTCTGCGGTGTAGAGCCCAGACTAGATCAAAATTGTGACTTCTGATTATAAATCAATTACATTTTTATCAATAAATCTTAACCTTTTGGCCTGAAAGGGAGCGGAAAAGATTTCTTGGATAGTGGTCCAAATCCTATGTCCTCTCGGTATCCTCACCACCCCACTCAGCCATCCCACTCCCCAACTGGTTAGTATCAAGCTGTTATTTTAAACCAGCCTCAGACTTTCCATGAAGATAATTCAATGGGACTTCTCTAATCCCCCATTTTAAGACAGTTTTCTACCTCTTGTTCTCCCTTAAGTCTATTCTCTCCTTATACTTACAGCCATGTCCCAGTCATCAGACTCCCTCTATGAAATCTTTCAGTTAACTGAAATAACTGCCATTTCCCAAGATTCCATTATATTTCTCACTCCCTCTGTCTGCCCCATTACCTAATTCCTGTCTTCCCATAGGTGATGGTTGGATATAAATAGGCCTCCCAAAATAATTGAAAATAAAATTTCAGGGAACTGCACAATCTCCATTAGTCACCTAGGGAAAGGAGGTCCTAACTACCTCGCCTATTTTGGGAACTCCATGTCCTCATGCCTTTTTTTTTTTTTTTTTTTACCAATTAATGGCTGTGTATGCAAAACAGAATTCAGGGTTGAACTGGATCTTTTGTTAGTTTCTAGTGAATCTTTTTGTTCATTTCCACACTATCTTTTGATAGTTTTCAGAACCCTCTAATAAGAACTGAGGATCTGGAATCATATTGAGAGGTCATAGTGTATGAAAAGAACCCACATCAGTAACTTCTTTTAAGACACTGTGCACTTATATTTGAGTCCTAATAAATGTCTTTCCATGTCCACCACTGGCCAAAAGCCTATGGATATTATCAATAATCTAATTGTCATACTTCTTTAGAATGTTTTCATTCTTAAGTCACTGGAAAGCAGGGAAAATGTTTCTCTTTCTCAAAGAACAGTGAGTACTCAGAACTGGAAACAAATAAGCAATTTCACTAGGAAGTCTACAATTGAGCCCAGACTGTTAACCTGAGACTTTCACTTAAGCAGAAGAAGAGAGACATGAAATGTCAGGAAGTGGTACATATAAAAGGTCAACATGCACAAACACAAATGTCAAAGGCCACTGGATCAGGGCATCACTATCAGAGATAACCTCGAAGACATCAGATTTTACCTATAATTGCAGAGATGCATAGAAAGCAAGAATTTATCACTACCTAACTTTGAGTCTAACTACTGGGCTACATCTTTTGTGAATGAGGGGCTAATATCTTTAAGAAATCTAAGAAATCTAAGAATTCCGTTAATCATCTTGAGAAGAGCACCATTATATTGAACAAAATATGGGTGGTTTGAAATGGTTTACTCATTAAGATACTGATATTAGAAATAGACATTTTGTAACCTACATTAACATTTCTCTTCTTTTTTCTTGATTTTGTTTTACTTTAATATGGAATTGCCACATGCCTCATATAAACTGAAACCAAGGCCTGGTGACAAGAGTTTGGTCATTTAACACTCTCACTACTAAATATGTTACTACTCATATTACTGCTTAACTTTAAAAGAGAAAATTTTTCAAGACTCAGAGCCACAGATGATCTTCCCAGAGTGGTCAGTTTCTGAATTCATAGATTTTAAGTGTCAGCCATAATGGTCTTTCTTAGAATAAAAATACCTAGGCACAAAAGCAAAATCTCAAATCTTCTGTTTGAGAATCCATATCTTCTAAATTGAGATTCAGATATTTTGGGGAACAAGCAAGCAAGGGCACTACCACCAATACAGTTACCTTCAAACTCAGATTGACAGTAAGCAAAAAGTTAACATCTGCTTTGCATTTCTTACCAGATTCTAATTTCTATTTTCTGAAGCAAAACAATAATGTACCTATTATACTTTGTAAGAGCATTTGCAAAATGATAGTTTAATCTTTTTAACTGCTATTGATAAACACAGAAATGCTGATAGGTTTAGTGTAGTGATAACAGAATAAAACTTTTTAGCAAACTTTTTACTCTGTGATAACAATGTAATCATGAGTTTAAAGATCAGGACTCTGTATGTAGTCTTAAATTCCCCAGTAAATGTATATTTAACACAGACAGCAAAATGTTAAAAAAAAAGAAAAAAATCGTTCCTATGAAGAAGCAGAAATCATTGAAATTAACCCTTCCTATAAAGTTTAATAATGTAACATTTTTGAATTCACATATGTTCTTCACCAATGTGAAAATACTGTTTTAACAACTTAATTTATTGCCAATAAATCATTGTTGTTAGAAATATAGAAATCTGTCTTATATCACAGAAAAATTCAATATATTAAAAATTCAATATAAAATTAAAAATAAAAAAATTCAATATACTAATATTCATCATAATAATAATTAAGTAAATAATTAATGAAATATAAATTGGAAGAGTTATAATAATCATGTGCATTGCTTTATATATTCCCTCAACAACATTATGAGACAGGAAAAGTAACTAACTTCTCATGGTAACTAAGATGTTTATTGAGAGCTTTCTGTGGCAAGGTGCTGTACTTCAATTAGCTCACTCATTCTTCACAACTCCCCACAAAGTAGCTGCTTGCAATACTCCCATCAGGAGATGTGGTAACAGAGTTACAGTGTTGAAGCGACTGCCAAGTTCACACAGCTCTACCTTACATAGCCAACACTCAAACTCCAGCCGTCTGACTCCAAACCACTTTTCACTTTTTAAGTAGTTGCTCAACACTAACTGCATTTTCTTTGCGCCTCCTGTTGCCAGTCACTGTATCAAATCACCTTTGAAGGTCTGAAAAACAGTAAAAAATTTTCATCTCAGAAGCAGGCTTAGAAAGCATCCATCAGTCTTGTGGCAAGTCCAGCTTTCTTTTGGACTTCACCAAGCTGGAAGTAATTTCTAGAACAAGTTCAAAATCTATCTATTCCAACAACTTGATGTATGTTTCCAGCTGTTTGTTTAGGTCAGTGGTTTGAAAAGTCTTAAGTCATAGGTGAGACATGGAAGCATAAGAAAAATATTCTTGTAGACTGATAACCAGCTTGTAGTTTTTCATGTTTCCATTTCCTTTTTCTAAATATTTAACATTCTTTGAGGAATTATTTATGCCCTAATTGGCAATCATATCTACTTTTTTTAATTTCTATTTTCTTATACTACTTTTAAATATAAAATAATATGCTCAGCTTTGACAGACACCTTTTGAAAAGGTACTGTTTGTGCCTGCCTTAGGATGGAAATAAGACACTTCTATGCAATAAAGACATTTCATTCTCACGTTTCTATATTTCTTCAGTTACTTCATGTAATTATTATTTATTCTCTTTGAAGTACTCTCAGTCTGCAGAATATTTACAAATATATATGTATGATGCATATGTATATATAATGTAGATATATACATATAGATATATATGGGTACACACAGACATATGATCCTTGATTAAGGATCACCGTTTTATAAGAAATTATCAGGTAGATATCAATATAGATATATACATATATTTGAAATTGGTTTGTACATAAATATAATCACAAATATGTAAAGTATTATATATAATAGTGCACACATATTTGAATAAATGATATATAGATAAATGTAATTAATAAGAAATGTATATATTACATATATGAAGAGATCATTATGTGTGTATCTACATATACATAAGATCAGAAATTGAATTGTTCTCTGAAACCAAGACTCACTGTAAATGGTGTCATTTAAGAGCCTTCATTGCACAAAATCATAAACCAGACACACCAGCTGCCATGGTTCATGAGCCCCATCCTTGCACTGGTCCCCTTGTTACTGCTACAGAGGAGGCTTTTGTACAGAGGGCCAGAGGCTGAAGTGATGTGACATCTTGTGGTGTGTGACAGGCAGTGAAGGCTCTGAGCACAGAGGCTCTGCTGGAACTGCTACCAGGCAAAGTCACTCTCTAAAAGACCAGTATCCCCACCAATGCCCCTGTGTATGCCAGTGCCACCACCAAATCAGCCTTCTGATCCACTGTCATAGTTGTCACACCCTGATGCCACAATAGCCATTACCAAAACCCCTGCAGCAACTGCTGGCACTGCCATGGCTTCAGAAGCATGGAGCTGATACTGTCCCCTACTGGTATGAGTCCACTACTACCCTCATCTCTTATATCCACCACAATGGATGGCAGATATCCTGGATTGGCTCCAGTGAGAGGGAAGTGCTTTTGTGGGTGATTCAGACCAGCGCAGTGTGAGTCCGATATCCCTTCCTTCCAGAAAAGGGATATCAAACACCGAAGACCCTGATTCCGGTAAACAGTCAAGCATCCTCCAGGCAAGTGTTCAGGTGCTCCATACCCCCACCTCTGGATCTGGCCTAGCATCTTGGTGCTAGTTCTCCAGCCTCAGAACTCAGAATGTGCAAACATCCAGGTCCTCCTGGACTAAGCTGTGGTGTGGACACTGAATTGTTTCCCTCATGTCACCTGCTTTGGGGCACCTGGAATATATTGACCTTGACTGATGAGATGTCTTTCTTTACCTTTCACCAACCTGGGTCTCATTGTCCCCTGACCAGGAATCTGAATGTATATATTTAAAAATTATTTTTGAATATATATATGCATCAGATGAAGTTGGTCGACATATATAAAGCCTCTTTATTAGAACTGACAAGAGACATCAATACACAACACGACAATCATAGGAAACTTTAACATCCTGTTTACAACAATGGGCCAGGTAGAAAATTAACAGGAAAGCTAGTTTTACATGAGCTTTTAAAACAACTTTAACTGATACAAACTGAACACCATCCAACAAATATAGATTTCACTTTCTTAAATAACCATGGAACATTCTCTTAGCGAAATAATGTGTTGGGTATGCAACAAATGTCAACATATTATAGGATTGAAATCATACCAAGCATTTCCTCTGAACACAATGACTTAAAACGCAAAATTAACCACAAAATGATAGCTGGAAGACACCGATTAACTGGCAGCAGAACAATATGCTTCTGAATAATTTTTAGTAAAAAGGAAATCAAAGAGGAATGTAGAAAATGTATAGAGAAAAAATAGAATGACGACATGAGCTACTATTTTCTGTTGGATGCAGTACAAACAGTGCTAAGAAGGAAGTTTACTGCAATTCAAGTCTACCTAAAGACAAGAAGATCCCAATAAATCTAACCATACATATAAAAATAGAGAAAAAACAACAAAGTCACAAATCAGAAGAAAGAGAATAACAAAAAATTTGTGCAGGATACAGAGAACAGAAAAGACAATTCTGAAGATCAAAGAAACAAAAAATTGGCTCTTTTAAAAAAACAGGCAAATATTTGACTAGATTCACAAATAAAATAACATAAAACTCCCTTAACTAGTATCAGAAAGAAAAGGGGAGACATCGCAACAGATACCACAGAAATATAAAACATCATTAGAGACTACTATGAACAACTCTGTCAATGAAGCTTACAACCTCAATGCCACTGACAGACTTTTAGAAAAATGTAGTGTAGTAAGATGAGCCTGGAACAATTGGAAAACCTGATAAGAACAATCACAATGTGCATATATACATATGAATTATCAAAAAACAGTCAAGTGACAAGCTATATAATCAATGCACAAAAATCCATTGAATTTTATATGCAAACAACAACCTAGAAGAAAACAAAATCATGAAAATTACAATGTTTAAAGTATGAGTATATCAAATATCTTTGAATGTAATTAGCAAATGTGGTGAAAGAAGTATAAAATGAAAGTCCTTCTTAGATGAAGTAGGAGATGATACAAAGAAATAAAACTCCCTTTCATGGTTGGAAAGAATCAACATTGCTAAAGTAGTCATCTTACCTAAAGACATATACAGATTTAATGCAATCACCATTAAAATTCCATGGGCCTCTTTCAATGAAATGAGTCAAAAATCTTAACATTTGTAGGGAACCACAAAAAAAATTCCAAAGCAATTTTGAGAAAAATGAATGAATTCAGAGGGAATATTATCTTAGAAATGGAGCTACACTAAAAATCAATGGCTATACAAAGAGTATGGTACTGGAATAATAAGAAGCACAGATCAGAGAAATTAAACCAAGTCACTAGAGACTCACACACTCACATACATTAAGTTAATCTATGACAGAGCACCTAAAAGTATATGACGGAGTAAGTAAAGACTCTGCAATAGACGGTGCTGTGATAACTGAATAGTCACCTGTAAAAGGATGGATGAACACAGACCGCTCTCTACCACCATTCACAAAAATTAACTAAAATTCACTAGACTGTTAGATATAGACTGGAAATCATAAAAATCTTGGAAGAAAATGTAGGAAAGATATCCCATGACATAATTGTTAGAGGCCTTTGTGGACTCAACTCCAGCATCAAGGAAAGGAAAAACCAAAATAATCAACTGGGACTATAGGAAACTTAAAAGGTCTTCACAGTGAACAAAAACATTGCCAAAACAAAACTACAACCTAATAACTGGGAGAAGTTATATGCGTTCAATATTTCTGACAAAGGCTTAATATCCAAAATATACAAAGAACACAGAAAGCTCAAAACAAAAAAACAGACAATCTAATAAAAAACTAGAAGTTTTGGAGAGATGGTTTTTGGACGATGATATACAAGTGGCCAACAGGCACATGAAAAGATTTCCAATTCGCTATCAGGGAATTAAAAATCAAAACGACAATGATATCTCAACTTACACCCGAGAAACTATTATCCAAAAGTCTGGAAAGAAATGTTGGTGTCGATGTGGATAAAATGAAACACTTTTATTCTATTTTGGGAGTGTAAATTGTTGTAAACCTTGTGGAAAGATTCCTTAAGAAGTTCAATAAGAAATTCTCATATGATCCCATCATCCCTCTTCTATGTATTTACCTATAAAGTTACAAAAGTCACTAATTTACAGAGATTTATGCCCCCACGTACATTGCTGTCCTATTCACAGTAGCTTAGAACTGGAAACTAAGTGTACAAAGTCAGACGAATGGATAAAGGTGTCGTATATGTACATACAGATTACAGATATAGATATGTACACATATATGTATACAGCTCTTAAAAGATTCAATTGACATGGATGATCTAGAGGAGATTTTGTTAGGTGAACTAAGTAAAAAGAAGAAAGATAGATAGCAGATCATCTCACTCATAGGTAGAGAGGAAATAGGCAAAATAAAGGAATAGATCAAGCAAAACCATCCATTGGACAGCTGGAATTGAACCAAAGTCATCAACGGAAATGGGACCAGGGAGTGGGAAAAATGGTGGCAGAGAACACTGGAAATGGTGAAGAACACTTTGTGATTTGGTTAAGGACAGGTTATGTTGTCATATAGCTGAGAATCGGGGAAATGCACTGATGGGGAACCTACACATGAGTTTATTTTGATTTGTAAAACAAAGTTACTGCAATAATATACCAAAAAATTAAAAACAAAAACAAAGAAAATATCTAAGGATATTTTGTTGATGGTGAAAATTAAATGCATTGTTTTGTAATTAAATGTAAAATAAGGCATATTTTGCATATTATGATTTTATTTTTTGAACTACTCTTGTCAACTATACATAATGTATTTTTGAAATCATCTCATAATTCAATTCTTTATGTTTACATACTTTTATAAAGAGAGTAGAAGAAGAAACATCTTTATAGATTTGTTATATTTTTGGTTCAGGAATTACATCCTTGAACATTACCAGGTCCACACTCCAGCCATCTCAGCTGCAAAGCCAACAGAGTGGGCCCCATAAATTTCATTCTTACCTAAACTACTGATGCTTTTCTCACCAAAAAAGAATGCTAAAAATGCACAATAATAAAAATCAGTGACATTGATGAGTCGGTTGAAATATTTAGGGGAACATGTACAATGTTCAAATCATACTGAAATGTATCAAATACAGTTGCTGGAATGTTGCATGGGAAGATGAGCAGAGATATAAGACATAGCAAGGACAGCACAATACAAATGATTAACCCTGAATTTGGGATTCACTGAATAATTTGTTCAATTTTTCAGTATGTTTGAAAATTAATATAACCAATTGGGGAAAATGTTAGCTATGGTGGAAAACTACAGCAAGCTATATTTTCTTATTTAACTCACTGATCAATCTATAAGTAGACAGGATTATCTGTCAATAAAATCTGTGTGTATATGTCTGTGTTTTGTGAATCTGAGAAAAAGTTTCATACATTAACAAAGGCCCTGAGGCTCATTAGTTTCACAGGAAATGTTGACCTATAGATTAATTTGGAGACTTCCTTGTCTATATATAGCGAAGGGACTGTTCAAGTAGTCAAATAAAAGTTTTAGAAATATAGATATATCTGAAACTTATGTTTAATGTAAATTGAGTTCGTTTATGAAAGAATTTCACAATGAATATACTAATAAAATGATGTATTTCAAGCTTCGAAGTCTCTGTATATGTTTTCCCTTAAGTATTAAGAGATGTTTTGATACTATATAATGACACATGTCCATTTTAATCACTGCAAATCCATTATTGGAATACAAGAATTTGTTCAAGAAGCACTCATCATCTATGACCACGTAGACATCACTAAAGTAATGCTATAAAGGTGGGGCATGTTGAAGAGTGACGGAATCGCTGAATGCCTCTAGTTCAATGGAACATATTTCAATCTGAGAAGTCAAGCATAAAGGGGATTTCCAGAAACAACTGCACAATAAGGCTATTAAATCTTTGAAGAGTTTATGAATAAAGTGACCTCTGATACACAGTAAGAAGTACTTGAAATAAACAAGGAAATGACTTTTACTCATAAATGAGAGCAATGCAATTGGTAAATGGAGAATTAACTTTAAAATGCATTCTGCTTATGTGAATTATTTTGAGTCATTCAACATTAAATTTTAAAAGAGTAAAGGAAACATGTAAAAGAATAAGATAAATTTTATGTTTTTACATAAGAAATATTTTTGAAATCCTTAATAGCCATCATAATTTAAAATGAACAGATTGGTAAAAGTTTTGGAATTTTATTTCTTCCTTGTAGATAATGGCAAAAAGTTCATTTTTTATTCTGGATGTTTCCACGTTAATGAAAAAAAAGGAGTAGGCAGTTTGGAAAGGTACATAATTTAGCTTTTTTCATGATGGACCCACGTGACCTAAATGAGTCATGTCTTCTGGAAATTACTTGCTTTCTAAACAGAACCCATGAAATTTGAGCAATTTGGCATTTGCCCCCTTTTTAAAATACCTACTCCAAGTTTGTTTCAATTGGGTAAAGAACAACTATAATCCTAAATGCCTGTGAATTTGTCTTTCTAAATTCTCTCATTATAGGGACAGGGTCACCATGGCAGATGATGGTGCTTAATGCTCTTAAATAATAGAGATGTCAGAGACTGTTAAATAAATACCAGATGATTTTGACAGAAAATATTTGAATTTTTGTTTTAAGTTCACACACTACATGTACTTTAAATCAAGTGGATATAAAAGGCTAACTTAGAGTCCAATGTATGGTAAAGTGTAAGAGAAGTACAAATCACACAGCTTGGCCTTTCAAAAGCTTACAAACAGATTGAAAACAAATAGTGAATGGCAAACATAAAGTATAAACAAATGCTTTTGAGGATAATACAGATTATAAATGCTTATTATTGGAGATACATATAAAATATATATACTCAGTATATTTGTTTTAAACTCCTGACAGTTATCAAGCATGGTGTTTGTGACTTTTCTAAGGTAGAGCTCCATATCACTGGGACAATTTAAAAGCTCATGGAAGAAGGAGAGTAAAGAGGGCCAATGTGATATACTTGGTAAATACTACAAACAAATAAATGAACTAAATAAAAGAGAAACAGAGACTCTAAGAGCAAATTTGTGGTTACCAGAATATAAGGGCTGATATTTTGGGTAAAAGGAATCAATTATATGGTGAAGGATATAATTGAATTGTTCATGGCGATTTTTATTATGTACATTACGGATACTGATTTATCATAATGAATATCTGAAAATCATATGATATTGTACTTTAGTAGGTTTTTTGCTTTTTTAAGTAAAGGTTCAGCCAGGAATGACAACAAGCAGTCAGATGGGCAGAAAGAGAGAGAAGGAAGAAGCAATTTATCTATTTATTTACATTTATTTAGTTGTTCACATTGGTTGTTTCCCTTGATCCTGGGTCTTGAACTCGGGATCTTGGGATGTACATGTGACTGCTAAGCTATAGTAGAATGCTA
>RJWH01007356.1:18569-41295 GCA_004363575.1 Solenodon paradoxus | reverse complement strand
GAGAGGGAGGGAGAGGGAGAGAGAGAGAGAGAGAGAGAGAGGAGGAGAGAGAGAGAGAGGGAGAGGAGGAGAGAGACAATGCAAAATGTTGGTGAAACACGTGTGACATATTTCAAGATAAAAGTTGTGCAAACAAAAATTGTTTCAACAGTTAGGGTCTAGCTGGCAAAATCAAAAAATTAGAACCATTCTAGGTATTTCACACAGAGGGACTTCAGCACAAGGGATTGGTTTCTGAGGCATCGGGAGGGGCGAGGAGCAAACGGAAGTGGGCGAGAGGAGGCAGGGCACAGTGGGTGACGCCCAGAGGGCCCACAAGCCCGTGCCCGGAGACACGACGCACAGGTTTCGATCCATCAAGAATCACTCCCTCGCGCAGCGCACAAACTCCAGAGAGCTGCCCTGCTCGGGCTGCTGGCCTGCAGAGGCCGGCTCCCCTTACTGCTGCTGACTTCAGCAGCACCTGCCACCAAGTGCCCCAGCCAGCGCTCACGGTCCCTCTCCCTCCTGCCCTCCACTCTCCACCAGTGCCTCGCGTGGCACAGCCTCACGGGAAGCCAGCAGACCAGCGACCCTGGGAAACGTGCTTCACGTGTGGATTAAGGACGGAATATGTTCTGAGAAGCGCATCGGTAGGCGATTTCCTCATTGTGTGAACGCCGCCGAGTGTCACTGCACGACGAGGTCGCCTGGCAGAGCCTCCTGGGGCCGCACTGTGGATGAGCGCCACTGCTGACAGAGCACGGTCAGCGGCTGCACTGCGCTGAGCACAAAGCGAGGCGGGGCAGCACTCCCACCCGTGGCAGACAGGGTCCCTCTGCCCGCGCCTTTGCTAGCGCTTGGCATTGTCAGACAATCATTTTCTATCTGATTTGTATATCCAGTCATCCTTCTACTTTCCCTAGTCACCTCTCTCTGGAGTTTGTGCGCTGCGTGAGGCAGTGACTCTCGAGTGGAGCGACTCCAGAGCGTTGTGTCTCCCGGCACGGGCTTGTGGGCCCTCTGGGCGTCACCCACTGTGCCCTGCCTCCTCTCGCCCACTTCTGTTTGCTCCTCGCCCCTCCCGATGCCTCAGAAACCAATGCCTTGTGCTGAAGTCCCTCTGTGTGAAATACCTAGAATGGTTCTGAGTTTTTTATTTTACCAGTTAGACCCTAACTGCTGAAATACTTTTTCTTTGCACATTCTATCCACATGTCTTCCTTGGAGAAGCTGTCTCGCCGCTGCATTCCGGACTTGTGCGTGGCTCTCACGATTACACGTTCTTTCGTGAGGGTCTACGGTTAGCATCGGCCTACTCCCTGATGCTGTGAATTCCAAGGCAGGGGAATCTCGTTTCTGCTGTTCCTCGTGCCCAGCACGTAGCTACGCACGTTGTAAAGATTCCACTGACATACTGAACGGATGGATGGAAAAGACTGAGTATGACGACACCCCTGTGTGATGTGGGGGGAGGACAGGATTGGACTGAGAAGAGGGACATTCCCCCCGTCACTCCAGGTTAAGGGTCACATCAGTCACCGAGGGGGCTGGTGGCTAATCCATAACTCCAAGGAGTCGTGCCACTTGTTATAATTTGTTCTAAATATTTTTAGAATCTGTTGTAAATATAATGGTCAACAAATGTCATTTCCTCTGAAGCAGTGATTCACTCACAATTAGTGAATGATGAAAGCCAAGATAAAAAGAAAGCCTCCCCGTCAAGGTCAGGAGCGAGCGGCAGGCAAACCAGGGGAGTCACATGCGTGGTGCTGACCACCCTCTTGGTTGGCCTGGCTGGAGAGTCTCCCAGGACACAGGAATTTCGGAGCTCAGAGCAGGAAGCTCCTGGGCAAACCCCGGGGAAACTGGGTGCTCTAGTGGAAAGCCACCTGCGATCACCATGCTGGACCCCAACCGGAAGCTAGAAAGCATGGCCTTCACAGGACGGACCTAGCCTCATAAGAAAGCCGTAGCTCTGACACAGAGTTGATGACTGTGCTGGAGACGAAGGTTAATTTTAAGAAGCTGAGGTTTGCGGTGGTAACATCAGGTATGTGCACGTGTGCGATTGGAGGGATTTTTATTTATTATTTGTATCTTCTATTCTTGATGTATGATGTGACCCAACCAATCATTAATTCCCAATGACTATTACTAAATACATCAAAAGAGAACAAAAAACCCGCCTAAAGGAAGAAATGAGGCCCACAGTTAAAGCACAGTACAGGGGCAGTGACAGCTTTGGCCAATTTGTGTGTGAGTGACCCGGAGGGGGTACGACAGGCTCTGGGCAGCACACGGGCAAGGGACTTAGCTCATCAGACGCAGCACCTGCGTTCATCAACGCACGCTGACGCGGACTGAGAGGCAGTCGCGGCCTGAGTTTCCGGAAAGCGCCTCGGACTGGAGAACCAAACTCAGGAACGCCAGCTCCAGAGCGTGAGGAAGTGGTCTGGTAATGGCTGCATTTAGTGTCTGTGATAAATTCAAAGGCTGTGTGAAGCTCTTCTGTGAAGGTGCGGTTATGAATTTATAGGACATTGGACTAACTCTACAAATGACATTTATTGGTGTGGTGGCAAAAACTGCAGATGGAGCAGCCTGTTGGAGATGCGCAGCAGCAGCGGTGGTGGCGGCGGAGGGGGTGGCGGGTTAGCAGTGGCGATGGCAGCGGTGACGGGGGCAGTGGCAGCGACATGCACACACCGAGTACAGGACACACTCTTGAGACACTGGGTTATGTGCTTGATACATACTAGCATGAACCCTCAGAGACACAGACACAAGACAGCATCCTTGCCAGGTGAGCATCATTCCCATTTTACAGATGAAGAGACGGAAGCTCAGAGAACACTGACTTGTCCGAGACCACGCAACGAGCACGTGCCGCGCTCCTATCTGCTCTCAGATCCGCCCGCCTCAAAACCCAGGCTTTTCCCAGCACCACACACTTCCTCTCACAAAACACAAGAGAAGCGGGCAGGAACCATTCTAGTACTTTCAGATGTCACCACATGAAGACATTGTGGAATAAATACGCGGACAAGGAGAGAAGCCGCTCTTCTGAAATCCTCTCCTCCAGTGACTTTCATTGACACCCTCTTTCCTGCTTTAATTCTGCTTCTCTCCTCCCTCCTCCCCCTTCCCTCTCCCCCTTTCTTTCATTTCATACATGTGTGATGAGACACACAGCCTCTTGGCAAGACATGACGTGCACAGAATCACTGACTGGAAGGACAGCGTGGCCGGGCAGCTCCCGAGGACTGATCCGCTGCGCGGGACTGAAACTCTGGACCCTCTGACGGCAAGTCCCTTCTCCACTCCCCCAGGCCCTTCTACTTCGTCTTCTGTCTGTACTGTCTTGTCCTTTGGGCTCCATTCCCTGCCCAAAGGCCTATCCCTACCAGGGCCACCATGTCCCTGTTTGTCCTTTTCCCTGGTGACCTCACCACAGCACCGTCTACAAGAGCAAAAACGACTGTAAGTAAGGGCCCAGCAGCGCGGGACTGGACGAATGCGGGTCGCTCTTTGGCGGAGCCCTGGGCGCCATCTGATGAGCACTATCTGCACAGACACTCAGTGACACAGGAGGATGCCAGTGGCGTGTGTCGCTCAGTTAATAAACCACGCTGCCACGGCACATGCACAATGTGACATCTGTGTGACACAGAGATGGTAATACAGTGACTCTTGAATGGATGTTCACCAACACACTAACAGTATTTCTCTCTGGGTGGTAGGATTATGTGCGACTTACGTACTGTTTCTGCTTGTTAGCCATTTCTGGGTTTTCTACAGGGAACATGTATTTCCAGGGCAATGAAAAAAAAATGCGTGTTGTATGAAAAAAATTCTCTTAGGATATGAATCCCAGTCCGTCAGCTGACTGTGAAAACTGCAATAAATATTTAAGCAGTCATTTCAGGTGCAAAGTCGGCTTTATTCTGGAAGGAAGGCCATGCTCAGTTACTGGAGGGCCTCCTTAAAGACAGAGTTTTCTTTTTTTTAATGTTCCTTGATATTATTTAAATAGAGGTCCATTTTGTTCTGTTTGCTCTTCCCCTGGAATTCTGCTGCAGAGCAGTAATCGCAGATTCGGGGTGCCTGGCCTGCACGACTGTCAGGCCCAACCTCTGGCCAGCACGGGCTCGCCTTCAGCCCATGGGGAGGCAGAGGCTCCAGCGCGCTTGCACGGAGCCGCGGGCCCTGCCCGGACTGGAGCAGTGTCAGAGCTTCAGCATCGAGACGAGCAGACCTGAAGCTCTGTGTTCAGCGATCTCATTATCCTTATTTGGGGAAGCCCTATTTGATCAATAATAATGACTCAGCTACACTGCAGGAGAAGGGGAGGCTCTGATTTTAGGGAGGACACTGGCCGGCCGGGAGGGGCCAAACCGTTCGCTCAGAGGCTGCTAGTAAGTGGCAAAGGAGGTTTCAGAGTCCTGCTGCCTGGCTTCAAACCCATCTTGGGAGCCCACTCATGCTTCCTCAGGGCCACACGGAAACTCTCTACTCTAACTTTATAACCAACCACGTTTGTGAACTGAAAGCATCTGAACCAGTTTAATCACCTGCATCATTCTCCAAGCTTTACTCAGAAATACTTCAGTGCTGAAGATATGTCACCAGAGGTGATACACGAAAAATGTCCTTCAGGTTCTGAAGACCTGAGTCTCTGAAGGCATGTTCTCAAGATGAAATGAGGACGACTGCTGCGGAAGCCACCAGGGGCGGCAGGAAGAGCCGCACCCCGTGAGCAAAGGACTCCATTTTTTAACTGGATTGCTTTTCTGCTGAGTTTTGTGAATTCTTTATATATTCTGGATGTTAACTCCTTGGAGGATGTATGATGTGCAAATATATTCTCCCACTTAGTAGGATGTCCTTGGTTTTGACGAGTTTCTTTTGCCACACGGGAGCTTTTTAGCTGACGCAGTCCCTTGTGTGTGTTTTCATTTTAGTTCCCTTGATATTAGTGTGCGGTTCTCAGAGATGTCTCTTGGACCAATGTAAGGAGCCCATGTTTTTTCCTACGTATTTTGTGGTTGCAGGTCTTACATCCAAGCCTTTAATCCATTTTGAATTAATTCTTTGTGTGGGGTTCGGTAGTTATCTAGTTTCAAACTTTTGGATGTGACACCATTTATTGAAGAGAACTGTCCTTGTCCCACTGTAAGCTCATTAAACTCAACAACAGAAAAACAAACAATGCAATTAAAAAATAGGCAGGAGATATGAATACTTCTCCAAAGAAAACATACAGATGGTCAACAGGCGCATGAAAAGATGTCCCACACCTCTCCTGTTATTATGGAAAATGCAAATCTACACACTGAGATAGCACCTCACACCTGTGAGAATGGCTATTCTCCAAAGACTGAAAACAAGTGTTGATGAGGATGTGGAGAAAGGGGCATTCTTATACACTGCTGAGGGGAGTGTGACCACTCTGGAAAACAGTACGGAGATGTCTGAAAAAATCCAGACTGCAAACTCCATGTGATTCAGTTAACCCTACAAGCACATAATACTAATAGAAAGAGATACATGCAGCCCCATATTCATTGCAGCATTATTTATAATAGTCAAGAAATGGAAACAACCTAAGTGCCCATTGACAGATGAGAGGATAAAGATGTGTATAATATACATAATGAAATACTAATCAGTTATCAAAAACGAAATTGCATCATTTGCAACAACATGGATGGACCTAGATGAAAAATTATTCAGGAATGTAAGACAGAAGGAGAAAGACATTATATGATTTTGCTTACATGGTGTATAGAGAAACCAAACAAGCTCAGGAACTATTTCAAACAAAAATACACCTTTAGTCTATAAAATCTAACCAGTGGCTGCAAAGGGGAAAGGAGTGGGGCTGGGTAACTAGGCAGAAGGGAACAATGACATGGTGAAGGGAAGTCTGGAGCAATGGTGGAAAATCTAAGGTGTTATATAGATGTTGCTTTACAATAATGTACCCCTTAAATCTATATAATGTGAAAAATGCAAAATTCCTTCAATAAAGTTGATTTAAAAGATTTCCAAGTCTTGTGAAAAACAAATGGTTGTTTGCTTTAAAATTCTATCACTTGGAGAGTCTGAACAGAGTTTTCAAAAAGCCCATAATTCGAGTCAGAGACACAGGGCTCTGTCTGTGGGCAGTTGCATAATCTTGGTCTGAAGCCCACAATCTTTGAAGTGGGTCTTATACCAACTTCATTACATCTTTCTTGAGGATGAATTATGGGGGCCCCAGGGTCTCCCTTCACCTGTCCTACAAGTCATTCTTCATAGATAAGAGATCTGACAGTTCCTCGTACTATGCTGCAGATTTGATCTTCCGATGGCTGATTAACTCACAGAGGTGGTGTCTCTCAATGAAAGTTTTATACAGGAAACAGAGTGCCAAGTTAACAGCCCAGGACAACAGAAGGCTTATGTTTTTTCCACATAATAAACTGTGAAGAAATGAGTCAGGCCAGCTTTGCAGCCTGTGACTGCCACGTGCCTGTGAAACACCATGAACATACAGAATCTTCCTCAACGTGCGGCACTCCTCTGAGGAATGGAATGCTAGGAAGGATGCAGAAAACTTCCTGAATCGCCAGCTGAACTCTAGAATGACTGGGTCTGCTCAGGTGAGCTCCTGCATGAAAATCCTCTCCTGTGCTGGATATTGTGTACTGGGGGTTCCGAAGTAAATCTGACATACAAGTAAGACCTTCCAAGCCTGCCAGGGCGCTCCGTGTGGTTTGGGGCTGGGGGTGAGAGCACAAGTAGGTCATGTCATCGTCTGTGACACTCAGGATAGATGTAGCCAGGGGTGTTCTGGCTCTTGGAGGAGAGCTTTTAGCTGATTGCCGCAGGGATACGGGAGGCTGACACACAAATGTTGGTGCTATCAACCTTTCACCCCAGGAAGCACCACGTGCACTTCAAGAACCTAACATGGACACAGTGCTGGGTGAAGCACAGAGGTGGTGATGGAAAAGCCTGGTGGCTCCCTCCACACTCAAGTGTGTGTCTGCCTCTTGGGCCTGGGTCTTCCAGGCTCCTGGGTGAAATGAGATGGTTGGGGATACCTGCCTTCTCTCATACCCTCAGATCCTGGGTGGACTCTGTTCTTGCGACTGAGCCAGGCCTGGGCATGCCCGGGAGAAATACTGTTCCGTGGAAGTTTTTGTCTAGTGGAAACTAGTTGCGCTCACCTTTTGAAAATGTTATGAAGTTTTATCAAGTTTGTCTTCTATTTCTTGCTCCTCATTTCTGGGGAGGTCACCTGCACTGCCTCCTGGTGTTTGTTCTGTCGGAAGCCCTGAGTCACTCAGGAGACCGGGGACAGGCCTTGGAGAGCGCAGACTCTGTCACTCAGGGACATGGCAGGTGACAGGAAGTGTGGAGAGCGCTTCCAGAAAGAGCCAGCCGGACGCTATGGAGCAGGAGATGAAGGGGCATGCTGTGCGAGGGGAGACTTCTGAATCCCTTACAAGAAAAGGTTCTCAACACTGATGCAGACGGCAGTTTCAGTAAGATGACAAATGTAAAAACGTGCTGACTGGGAAAACACTACTCGTGACATTAAAGTTAGCATTAGACATTCCGGTTATGCTGAAGTGTCCAGCCAACAGCATAAAGTTTCTGTTTTTTGTGTTTTGAATTAACCTGACTTGTACTTAATTCTCTCTCTACTTAGCCTTCTGCTGCTGTTTATTTTTTCTAGGTTCATTGAAGCATAATCTATGTCTAACAAAAGTCCCCCAAGATCTAGAGCATTTTCATCACCCCCAAGCTGTTTCTTCCTGCTCCTCTGTGGTCAAGTGCCTTCCCCAAACCCTGGCCCAAGGCAGTCGCTGCTCTGCTTTCTGTCTGTCATAACAGTTTGCCTTTTCTAGAACTTTGTAGAATTAGGGTCATACAGTATTTAGTCTGTGTCTCCCTTCATTTACTAGAAAGTTCTTGAGACTTATCCATGCTGTAGGGTTTGATATTTTGGTCTTTTTTTTATTGCTAAGCAGCAGTTCATATGATGGATGCGCCGCAGCGCGTTTAACCCACTTAACAGAGGATGATGGGCGCCTGCGTTGTTTCCAGCAGGGGGTTAAAGACAATGCAGACATAGTCACGACAAATCTTGGTGTGGGCATTTGTGTCGTGATTGTGGGGGGTACAGGGCTGACGTCATGGGGTGTAGTCTGTGCACTGGCTCTGCACCCAGAGGGCTCTGCGCCTGGGGTAAGCTCCGCTTTGCCATCTTGAGCCGTGGTCCCACTGCGCGCCTGCACCGCAATGGACGGGAACCCCAGCTGCTCGGCAACCTCATCAGTATCCTGTACTTTCTACCAGAACCATCTCTGCCCACCTTTAAACCCAGAAGGGGGATCGGTACGTTGTAAGCCTCTTAATGCTTATCCACGAACACCCCCCGCCCCCTCTGGACTGTGTGTTAGTTACTAAGAGGCTGAATAACAGGCGGGGCCGGAGGAGTGGAGTCCCCGGAATCATCGACACCATCAGGACCCTCTCTTTGTTCTCAAGCTGACACTGTCAAGCTGCCTGTTACCGACAGTCGTGCGCTGGGAATGCAGGGACTGGAAGGTTTTCCGAGCAAATGGAGCGAGAGATTTAAAAGAACTTTTCATCTGTGACCAACAGCAACCCTGAAAAAAGTGATTTCGGTTCACCTATGACAATAATATAACGTGTGTACCCATAAAGGCTGTTGTCTTTTAATTTAATGAATAAGCATAGAATTAAAAAGAAAGCCCTTTTCAAGGTCAGCTTCTCCAACAATGGAGCCCGTGTCAGACTATGTTTACGACATTCTCTGTGACAGAATCAGAGTCATTCAAGTACCTTCCTGAAATCCAGATATTTCACATGTAATTCTTTACCCTTATCTAAAAGTGAGATATCCAGCTCCAGTAGGAAATCAGATGGATCTGACAGGCTGTGCTCTTCAAAAAACCATTCTTGGCAGTGGTCACACTGTGATTTTGTGAGTGTTTTCACAAAGCAACCAAAATATAATTTATTAGATGAGCCGTTCCTTCATGACAAAAGATGACTACTGCCTTTTCCTCTATTGTCCGTGATTTAAAAAAAAAGCACAATAGAAACATTTCGCTTCTTCAAGTGTCCCTGTGAACGCGACTCTGGCTGGCACTACTCAAAGCATTTTAAGTGCAGCTGCTGGAAAATAAAAATGAACTTAAATAGGCTTAAAAAGGCTAAAATTCTTGATAACGGGAAAAGAGAGATTTGGATCAGTGGTGGATTCTCACATTTGTGGAGAGGAAGACTAAAAATGTCTGTTTTCTCCAGTTTATGACAAATATAAAAAGAATCCAACAGAACCCCAATGGATTTGGGGAGCAGGTAATTGACAAACTTACTCAAAGTCTACAGAGAGTGAAGAGGGAAGAACCACCAAAACCATTTTGATGAAGAATATTAACAAATGATTATTTGCATCATCAGATGTCAAAACATTTTCTAGACAGCGCTTGATCTCGTTGAGAAATCCCTATCTTTTGTTTATGCTGTCACCTGGGATTTGGTAAATACAACAACAAATGTTTGAGCAGGAGTGAGGGGAACTAGGGATAAACTATTCACCTTTGGAGAGTTCAGGTGGGGAAAACCAGACTGCAGCCTGCTTCTGTTTGTGCTGGGGTTACTCCACCAGGGTCAAATGCGCTCCAATATTACCTTTGTGTGGCCAGCGTACCTTCCTTTAGGGTGGTCCCTACTGACTGCCTGACAGTGACATGGAGCTTTTAATATTAATAGAGGGACTCTGCATCTTCCCATTAGTGCATTCCTTATAACGCCAGGGTCCTCGGATGGTTCCAAGAGCAGATGGAGACAGAGCATTTAAATGACAGAAAACACTACTAATACCTAGATTAACAGACTCGGTGAATCACTAGAACTGTGTCCACCAGCATCCTTCATAATTTCTGGCTTCTCATTTTCATATTAACTGGAATGAATTTCTTCTACAATATAATAGGATGGAAGATGAGAGGAAAAATTGACTTATTGATGAAAGGGGAAATAATTCCCCCACCCCGCCTTAAGGAAGGAGGTGGTTTTTTAGTTTCAAGTTCCAGTAGATGAATGATGTTGGTATTTCCCCAGAGTGGCCTTCATTGACCACCAGGTCTGAAGACAGCCGGGAAAAGAGCTACATTTTTCACAACTCTCTCCTGGCAGGCTCTCACATTCCAACTCACCCTCATTCCTGGAGTCCCGGGTTCGATGCCTCAGTTAAGACTTAAATATAAGGACTGACCATCTGCCCTGGATGAGAAGAACTCAGCCCTCTGACTTCTGGGATAAGATATTAATGCAGCTATATTCATACCATTGGTGGAAATGCTTATTTTTAGAACTGTCCACCAAGTCGTCATGAAACCAGATCTTTACCTCGCTCTGGGTTTTTCACTCCCCTCATCTGCCTCATTTCCAAGTAGTGGTCTGCAGAAAATGCTAGACAGCCTTCTTTCCACTCAATTTGCAAGCTTTCTGCATATTCTCGGGTGTATGTAAAGAATTCATATTTGTTCATTTGACACTGGTTTCACAAAGTTCTTCTGAGTGTGGACAGAGCCAACACCGTGGTCCGGAGCGCGCCCTTCCTGTCCCACCGCACGGGTGCGGAGCAGCCCCACATCTCCCCTCCAGTGGCCGTCTCCGGCCCTCTCCGTTAGACGGCATATTCTGCTGCCTATGGAACACTGGTTTCTCAACCGGAAATCTGGGAATCATTCTAACCTCCTTGCTATATCTAATCTCTTGCAACCACGTCACAAAGATCTGTTTATTCTACTTGCTAAATAGTTTTCAGATCCATCCTTGTTTCGCCATCTTCATCGCTACCAACTTCATCTTGAAGTCCCCAGAATGTCTTTCCTGGGACAAACTAACAGCCACCCCACTGGCCCAGATCCCGCTGTGTCCTTCCAGCCTGACATCAATCGCGCTTTCAGGCTAATCTCCCCACAACGCAAACAGCTATATCACTGCCCTCTTTAAAAATCGCTCAGCGGTCCCATTACCAGTGAGGGCAAGGTTCACCGGAGGTGCCATGTGCCATCCTTGGGAGCAGGCGCCCGGGCGTTCTCAGCTGCAGACCTCACCCTCGCTGCTCACCACTCCCTTTCTGGCTGCGTGGAACTGCCTGCCCGACCCCGGGAGGCCTGCGTCCTGCTGCGCTTGTCCTTGTTAAACGGAGTGCCCTGGGGACTCCTATCCGCTCTTCCACATTCAGCGTAAACGTCACAGCCTCTCAGGAATATTCTCTGACCGTCCAAGTCAGAATATGCTCTTCCCTCTCTGCTCTAGCACTTGTTCACGACTCGTGGACAGAGCAGGGTGGGCACGTGTGTAGCCTGATGGGCGGTCCCCATCTCCTGTTTGCTGCCCTACCTCCTCTAAGAGCTGGGAGTGGAGGGGCTGTCTGCCTAAGTTAGATGGGCACCTGGAAGCTTATCTATTAACCCTGGCTCTCTGGGTCCCCCACTGTGACCCAACCTGGGGTAACAAGGCCTGGAGGACTTATGCATGACAAAGATCGAATATTCGAAGAAGATCGAAGGCAGGATACAAGCTTACCCAATACATCTACAACTCCATTATTTTGTTAAACACTGACTCTGAGGCGCCCGCTGGTGGAGCAGTGGTTAGGTCAGTCGCCTCCAAAGGACAGAGATCACACACCTCTGGGTTGGATTACAAGTCCAGGGGAAACAACCATTTAGTGTGAACAACTAAATGGAAATAAAATAAAATGTGTCTTCCTCCTCTCCCTGCTTGTCTGCCTACTTGCCTTCAATCCTGACTGCACCTTTCCTTTAAAAAAATTATTTTGAGCTGATTCCAAAGTTTTATTTTTCATATCCTGGGAGGGACTAGAGGCCTGCTAAGATGGAGGACACTTTAGGGTTTCCTCCATCTCCAGGTCAGTCTACTGCGATGCTTACTCTGCTGCATCTGCTCATGCAGCATTTGGCTTGTGTTCCCTGGGAACAGGGGCTTCCAGCGCTGGTTTGTCTAGTCAAGACCATGCTGCCTGCCTGGGACATAGCTGGCGCTCAATGAAGCCGACAGAATTGTAACCAAATAATATAGTTTCCCTTACTCTGTCACCCCTAGCCTTTATCATGCTGCTCCTGTTATTCCAGCGGCCCTGATGTTCCAATAATGGGGCTTTCTCACACCTCCATGTTCCTTTGGCATCACTTCATCATAGCACGTCTGGTTCAGGCACAGGAAGAAAATGTCCTTGTGGGTGTGACCCGGATAAATGTCTGGCTGAGTTGATGCTGTAGTTACAAGTGACAGCCACCAGGTGGCTTAAGGAAATTAATTTCTTTCCAACGGAGATTTTCAGCATAGAAATCTGGGTCCCCAAAAAGCACGGTTGGAGGGAGATGAAAAGCCTCTCTGTAGTGAACCCCCCAAAACCAACAAAAGCCCATTTACCAGTATCTCCCAATTTCAGGAATGGGATTGTAGAGGGTTAGTCACCTCAAACACTAAATTGCATGTCATCCTTTCAGGATCTAATCTACATGCTTTGAGAGTGACAGATTAATCACCGAAATTCAATTCAATTCCACAAATATGTATCCAGAGCCCAAGTCCCAGTGAAAACTGAGGTGAGGTCTGCTGCAGCATGTGCCCTGAAGTACGACTCAGGAGACGTGGAAAGGTGCAGGTGGCTGAAAGCAAAGATGGATGTCTTTCTCTGTGTGCACGAGTGCTGGTTAGTTTCAAGGAGAAGTGCTGGTGGGAAAATAATTGTACCTAGAAAATGTTTGCATATCATCTGCGGGCAGAATAGGAAAAAAGGCAAAGCAAAACGAAGCAGAAAACCCAAATGCCTGGAGTGTTCAGAAGTCAGAATGTATTTTCTATGGTATTTGTCTATATGAAAACCAGAGTTGAAAGTGTTAGATTCGATTGGGAAGTTTTAAGGTAGCAATTTAAAAATGAACCTATATAACAAAATCTGGGAGGACAGACACCATCGGCAAGAACGTGTTCAAGGGACTCTCACCTTTTAGTCAGGACGATGTGGATTTTGAGAAGTCTTAAGAACAGGCAATGCTTATTCATGACTTTGGAATGGAAAGAATGAAACATAAACCTAGTCAGAGATAATCACGCTCACTTGTTTGACGCATGTATTATTAGGTAGTCACTGGTGAGGAAGGCAGAACTTAAAAGAAAGTCATGATTGGAGATCCTAATTTCTACCTGCATTATCAAGAGAGTAAATGCGGTTACCTTCCCTAGATAATTAAAAAAAAATAGGTCAGTCTCCTGTCTGCTTTTTAAAACATACATTAAAAAGGCTCTTTGGAAACATTCAATATCAAATTATTTTCAAACTTCAGAACAACATTTGAGGCAGGCATAAACGAATCCAGCAAACATTTTCTGAGGGCAGAGCATATCTTATAACTAATGGCTAGCAATTTAAAAATATTTGTGAATGAGAATTTAATATAAGAAACCCAAAAGGGGAAAAGAACCTTTTCAAAAATAAACTAAAATTGAACAATTAACTTTCAAAAGCACCCATTTCTTCTGAAGGTACAGAAAGAGTTTTCTTTCTTTGACAAAGCAAACACATTCTCTTTCTAGTCAGGTTATGAATAAATCAAAGGAGATACAAATTGAACTTAAGTAAGTGGCCCAGTATCTAAGTTTAGAAGAAAAAAAGTTACACTTAGGATGGTTTACTTATTTTTTTTAGCCAATCTACAATTCATCTTTGCACGATTATTTGTTAAAAATTTTTTACTTTCTGTTGATGAAAGTGACACATGCCTACTCTAGAAAATATTAAAATAGAAAAGATTGAAGGGAAAAATAAAGGTTACCCACAGCCCCATTACAGAGAGAGAATCACTGCTGGAATTTGGAGTTACTTCTTCCATTTCTTTTTTTTGAGACTCTAAGTATGGCAGGTAAGTGACCTGATGTTGAGGGAAATCTCACTGTCTCCCTGGAGCTGGCAAAGAGGACCACAAGCTTGGGGCAGAGAGCCATTAAGTGGCTGGGGGTCGAAGGAGATCTCAGACAGGGGGTCTGAGTGCCCACCAAGAGTGTGTCAGGAGTGGTCAAGCCCCTCCTGTGTGAGCAGCAAGAAGGTGGAGGAACTCCACTCACCCATCCGAATCTAAAGGGACGATGGGCATTCCCCTTGGGGAAACTTCTACTAACACCTGCCCTTGTAGATCTGCACAGAACTTTTCTGAGCAGGAGAGAGGAAGGTAGTGAGGCTAGGTGGGTTGAGAGAGGAGCAGCTCCACAGCTTGGCAAGGGCCAAGGGGCAGCTGGGAAGGCAGTTCAGCTTGAAGCAACTTGCTGTTAACACCCAAGAGTTTCCCAGGGTCAGGAGCCCTGGCAGGGCGCTGGGAGAGTCCTGCAGGACTGGGCGCTGGGAGAGTCCTGCAGGACTTTTCTGCTGTAGAGCAGTTCTCTTAAGGAAGCACATTATTTTCGTAATTAGAAAGTAGAGAAAGTAAACTGCTTATATCCCCTAAATTCAAACTAGTATAGAAGAATTGCAAACAGAGGTTTTTTTTTTTCTTTCTGGAATTAAAAATGCACATAAAAGAATATAAAAGAAACAGAAAAAAAAAAAAAAGGTTTTTGCCATCTAGAAATAACTACTGTTAATATCCTAATATATACTCATCCGGTCTTTGAAAAACTCTCTCTTACATACACAGTCACATAAACAGAGGCTAAAAATAATGAAAATTGAACTATATTTTGTTAAAATAATATGTTGAAGAAAAAATGATGTACTGCATCCAGGGGCAAAGATGTCTCCAGGAAAGATATTATTAACTGACTGAATCATCTTCCTTCCAGTAGTTAACTGAATTACTGCTGCTAATAGTAAAAGAAGCTACCTGATAATTAAACTTGAAAATGCCTTTACAAATCAGCTTTAAATTAGAAAACACGGTACCATTTACTACTTCATTCATCTGACACCAGCTTACTGACACTCTACTGTCGGCTGCTCAGAGGTGGCGCTTTCCCGACTAGGAACTTGACAGTCGCGTGCATCGAACCTGGACAACCTGGCAGTACCACCTGCAGACTCCGAGGCGACTTGATAAACTACCGGCCAGCTGAGGGGGATGCCAGGTGCCCTCCCAGGTTCAAAGTGGGTAATTCAATGAATCTAGAGCACTGGTGACCTCTCCCAGCTCCCTCAGGAACCAGTCTCAGACGAGAAGAACGAAGAGGCAGTATGCAGCCAGCCAAAGCTCGTGGAATTAGTGAACCCAAAACTAGGATCATAACTCAGGTCTCTCCTTTCACATTCAAACACTTTGTCATTTGTTCACTTAATTGGCCAATATTAAGTCATCCAATCGCAGTCCAGGGCTCTGGGCTTGTCATGTCTTATAATAAAGACAATAACTATTATTATTATCATTATTAACAATGATATTAGGCATTAGACACCCTACCAATAAGTCCCACTTTGATTATCTTGTTTAATGATCATTTAATCTTTGCAAGCACTCAGAGAAGATACAATGCTGACACACTAGCTTTCTGAGATTCCGGGGAGGAGCGAGAGATGACCAGGCAGGGCACGGAATTGGTTTAGAGCAGTGAAATACTATGTATGTTATACTGATGACTATGGGTCATTATATATTAATCCAAGTCCACAGAATGGACACCACGAGTGATCCTAAAGGCAAACTATGGGTTTGGGGTGATTATAATGTATTACTGGAGGTTCATCCTTGGTTTAAAGAAACGTAACTTTCTGCCGAGTGACACTGATAAGACGGGATGTGCGGAAACACGGGCGTGTGTGAGCAATCACTGAATCTCCCTCCTAATGTTGGTACAAATCTGAAACTGTTCAAAAAATTGAACTCTTAAAACAATTCTAAAGAGATAGTTGCCTCCCACATTCATTGCTGCACTTGTCACAAAGCTGAGCAGGGAACCACTAAGTGTCTACTGCTGGGCGAACGGGTAAAGAAAACGTGAGGCGCTCACGTACATACATACTCACACGTGAAACTGGAGCCTAGCCAGCCTTATCAAAGAGGGAAGTCCCGCCACTTGCAGCAATGTGGACGGACTTGGAGGATATTAAGTGAAGTGAAATAAACCAATCAAGAAGGGCACACAGTGCGCGATTCCACTTATATAAGGCATCGAAAATACCGAGCTCACAGAAGCCCCAAACAGAATGGCATTTTCCAGAGGCTGGTGGAGGAGGAAATGGGCAGTGGCGTTCAATGGGTATAGGGTTTCGGTTATGCAAGATGAGTAAGTTCTAGAAAACTGTAGCATCACAGAATGACTGCACTGAACAATACTGCCTTGTGCTTGCTAACTGAGAGGTTAGGTCTCATGTGATGTGTTCTTACCACACAGAAACAAGGCAAATCTAAAACAAGGGGATACAGGACACTTTGGGAGGTGGCGGATATATCTAGTATTTATGTATGTCTAGACTCACTGTATTTATACATTAAATATGCGAAGATTTTTGTGTAACAACGCCTCAGTAAAGCTGTTAAAAGAAGCAAGCAAGCAAATATATACATTCTACCTGCCTCTTAGGGGGTGCCGACATGCTCTGTGTTTGCATATAATCATATGTGTGTGTGTATGTGCAAACAGGGACTTACTTTATAAAAGAACATTTAAATTTCAAAATAACAGGTGAGTCCGACTTGCCTCAAGAAGCCCAGACAACCGGAACGTGGGGACGAGGGACTCATGGAGCTGCTGGCCTGGGGGTTGCTGTAGCTGATCCAGGCACTTAATCGACACAGCACCTACTACGCCCTGGCACTGACTAGGCATTGGGGATATAAGAAGCGAAACATGGACATACTGCCTTCCTTGGGCTTCCTCTCCAGTGGAGAAGACAGATCTCAAACAATCATACACGGAATGAATATAATAGAGCATTTATCGAGGTTTCCTATGTGTCAGACACTTTTCAGGCGCTTCTTCTGAATTAACTTATTTGACCTTCACCAATAAGAAGGAAACCAACACCAAACACCTGCAAGTGAGGCACTGCTATTAGGACCCCCAGTGGTATTCTGACAGGGGCTATAAAAGAAGTTCATGGAGACAAAGTCATTCACTGGGGGAGCTCACCTAGCCTGGGTTCAGGGAAACTGGGAGCAGGTTCTCACTTCCAAGGTGGGTGATCCCGTCAGTTAGAATCAAGGTCCTCGAAATTTGGTGGCCGGACCCACTGTGTCAGCTTTGCAGGGGAATCTGGTAGAAATATGAGGTCCCAGACCACTCCCAACTAATGAGCCATGACCCTTGGGAGGGGGCCCTACAATCTGTTTTTATAAAGCCTGCTGGGAGATTCGGATGTTTGTCAAGGTGTGAGGACTCTTGAGCTACTCAAAGGAGGCTCGGTGATGCTGGGGACTTGGGTTCACTCTGTCTGGTCACTCTGCCACCTTCAAAGTGGCTGTATCGCAGGCCTGCACTGGTTACCTGGCCTGGCTCTCAGCAGCCAGCAGGAAGGAAGGCTCAGAGGGGCACATACCTGGATGCCTTCACCTTTGAGTATGGACTTTCTTACAACCTGGGGTGGGGCTGGGGTTTCTAGTGCTGACTGAAGAAAGGGAGAATGGATATTGGGAGATAACTTAGAAAGGACCCCAAAGAAAGGCTGACACTTTGCCTAAGCCATTTTATTCTGCTTTCCACTTAAATCTAAGTGGGATCTCATTCCTTCTCTCGAAATAATTGATTAGGAGCTGAGGAATGTATTGAAGGAAGATCTAGCCAGCTCATATTCTGATAAAGGAATGATCTTGAACTAGGGAGTGAGGAAGACTGGGGTTTGAATCCAGCTTCTTTTTCAGCTGCTCTCTGAGTCTGAGCTTCCTCACTGATAAAACTGAAAATAGGTCAGAGTGAACTTCAGAAAGAACGCACATGAAGCCCTGACAGGGCAACTGGAGGGGAACAGGTGTCCAGCAATTAGTAACCAGGGCTGTTACTTCTATCTTCCTTTTAGAACTAAGTAAAATAATCCATGCAATTAGTGAAGTATTTACGTTAGCTTTGAATCTTCCACAGACAGACCATCAGCAAGGACACCCGTTTTAAATACACCAACGTAAGCAGTCATAAGCAGCTTTCTATGTACCCATTTGCAAACGTGGCTTTTTATGAAAAAGACCACTTGATTTTACCTAATAGAAATGACTTCTTGGTGTGTTTCTGTGACAATCCTGTATCTGTTTTCTGTATTCTTTAAAAACAGTTTGCGTTTTCAAGCATGTTGTGTAAGTGAAATCCACCGTATGTACTCATTCTAGTTCGGCCCCTTTCAGCATAATGGAATCGTCCATTGTTGAGTGTGGGAACAGTACACTCCTCTTTGCTGATGAACAGTATTCTGCTGTATGGCTAAAGCACGATTTGTTTCCCCCCCACCCGCTGATAGCCATGTGGTTTGTTTCCAGGTGGGGGTTATCGCAGCACCGCTACAAACATTTGAGTGCAAGATTTTGTGTGATCACATTATTTCACAAGAAACGGTTGGATAAAAAATCGAAAATGCTTAACTACTTAATTTGGGAAGAAACGGGATCTTAGCTGTTGAGATACTGAGTCTTCTGGTTCATGAACATGGTCTATCTTACATTTAGTTATATGTTTTAAGATTTCTCTCAGCAATGTTTTATGGTTTTTAAGGTACATGCTTAGCACAGCTTTAAATATTTACCTCTAAATAGTGAATATTTTTATGCTACTAAAAATAGTATTTAAAATTTTTTCAGTCTCCATTTTTTGATCTCTAATATACAGAAATACAATAGATTTCTGTGTATAGATCTTATATCCTGCAATATTGCAAAACGAACATACTAGTTCTAGAAGCTTTTCTGTAGCTCTTATAATATTAGCCTAGGCTATGTGGCACTGGTTTAATGAGCAAGCGGCAGACGACGAGGGCAGAAACAATACTGGCTGGCAAGCTAGTGACTCTTTATGCCACACGAAACATTAAATTGTCAACGCAATACTTTGGGAAGGCAGATTACACGTCCTTTAAATCTGTAGCTGTAGGGAAAATGGTCAGAAAGATGATTCTCTGACCAATGTGAGAGGACTGGCTGCTTCCTAGCTCCTTTAGCAAAGTCCTTTGGGGAAGATAAACTCAGGTAAAAGCCAGCTATTTTGTTAAGAGAGATAGAAGGAAATAAAGCTCTGCTGAGATTAGAGCTCTCTGACTGCAGGCTGCAATACAAATGGGCTGAGAGTAGTTGTTCAGGATCTTTCATTTTGATAAAGCCAAAAGCTACATCCTCCCAAGAGCACACGATAAAACTGTGACCCAAAGCCCTTCTAAGAACCATTAGCAAAGTGTTGTCTGCGAGACAATGGAAGGCAGCCATGCTCTGAACATCATGCTAGGGGCCTTTTCCAACCAAACCTGTTGTTTTTGCTGGTTGCAAAGGTACTGTTATTAAATTAAGATACCAGATAGAAGGGACAAACATAGAGTCTAGTAAATAAACACCAAGAGTAGTTAAGTATAACATGTATGACTAACTGAAATCTCTAGTTGTAGTCATCTGTATAAGAAACTGTAAAAGGAACACACAGACCCGAAATCTATTTATTGTCTTTTGAAATTTAATTGACGAAGGAGCTAAAAGTCTTGCTTGCTCAGGCCTGAATCTCTCTGACCTGAAAGTAACCCAGAGTTCCTCAAAAAGTGCACCAGGAAACAAAGGGGCACAAAAAGATGGGCAGCTCCCAGAGGTACTCTTCAGTGTGCCTTTCAGATGCAATGTCAATCAGAGTAAGAACCACGCAGTGGGTAGAGCCCTGTCTTCAGAGGCATCAAACAAGGGACTCGGGTTACCCAAGAACTCACTCCACCCGAGCAGTCTTTGAAGTTTCTCCTTTCCAACTTCTGCTTAGACTGTGGACCAGTGATGACTCCTCATGCCCTTTCATTTTCCACATTGGTTTTCATATCCTAACTCACCACTGTACATCAGTGTGAAGGAAGGAGTGTGAGACGGGTACAGACAGCTCACGTTTCAGTTTGTAAGTCACTGGATCATGAGCCATTACATCTAGACTTGTGAATGGCTGCATATTTTACATCTTGGAATTTGAGGTTGGAGGCAATAACTGCTTAGAACTTGGGTTTTCTGCCTTTGGAATGGGGACATTCTCTACCCGAGGGGGTACATGGATATCTGGGGCCAGAGGAGTGGACTGTGATAGAGTTGTCAGCAAAATTCATTCTCATTTTCTTTCTTTATTACTGAAAGAGCCAACCTGGCAACTATCAGCTAGAGAATTTCATCTCCTACATTTTTTTCAGAGTAACAAGTGGCTACATCTCTAAACAGATAAATGGAATGACTAGAAATGACATCTGTCACTTCTGGGACACATTTTTTTTCTTTTTCTTTCTTGAATGTGCAGGCAGGAATGAAAGCAAGTAGGCAGGCAGGCAGGAAGAGAGGGGGAAGAAGAATTTTATTTTTATTTACCTGTTCACACTGGTTGTTTCCCCAGACCTGGGACTCGAACCCAGGGGTATGTGGCCTGTGCTCCTTTGGAGGCGACTGACCTAACCAGTGCTCTACCAGGGTGTGCCTGGGACACATTTTTAAGAATACCTATATGTGCACCTCTTTCCTTTTTGTCCTTTTCCTGGGCTCAGTTACAGATGTGATGGCAGGTTCTGGAAAGGAGGTCATGTATGAAAATAGCCCAGCTGTGGACCAACCAGTCTGAGAGGTAGACATCAAAATCATCTTGTTTTGGTTATAGTATTTTTGGGTGTCTGTTAAAGCAACCTCATTTATATCCCAACTGAAATCTGGGCTTCATTTTGTAGCCTATTCCAAGTATTCTTATCTCCAGGAGCAGATTCATTCTTGAACAAATGCAAGAGACACTTTAGCTCATTTAAGTCAGGGTTTTGGCCCGATTAAACTCAATGCATAACCACTACATAGTTAATGTCAGTCAGTCAGTGCAAGATATTGTGGACGAAACAACACAGTCCTGCTCAGGTGTGAAATACCTACTGCCAGAGATTGCCAGATAAAAGAGAAGTAAATGTCTATTTTGTTTCAAACGCTGCATTTTGGGTCTTTGTTATATGAAAGAGGATGCTTAGATTGCATGCTAAAGAACATAAATATATATTGTTAGACTCTGTTGGAAAATCAGAGCATAATCACAAAAATAACAAATCCAGGCACTGTGAGCCAGATGGAGACTATGGATAAGAAAGACTACTTACCTTGGCATGGAGAAACTCAGAGGAGATGAATGTAAGAGTCTGAAGAAAAGGAAGTGGTGAAAATGGCATCATCGAAGGCAGGAGTAGTTCTCACCTTAAAAAACAAACAAAATGCAATGTTATTATTTTATTTTTTTGCAAGTGTTCCGGTAAATGAGATAAGAAACCCTTTTTTAGGAAAAGCAGCTTTGAAATAAGGAATTCTTTCCTTAAAAATTTAAAAATTCTTTTTGTCATGTCCTGGAGGAATAGTGGTTAGGTCAATCACCTCTGAAGGACTAAGGCCACATGCCTTTGGGTTCCAGCAGGAAATAACCATGGGTGACAACTAAATAAAAATAAATAGAATGAAAAATATTAAAAAAGATTTTTTTATAACCATAGTAACATAGCCTTTGGAATACTGGGGAACGTTCTAACAATGTTAAACACTTAAACACAGAAGTTTAAAGAAAGTAAAACCCAGTAAACAGGACCCTGAGCAAGAACAAAATGCAGTGTTAATACTTTTTATTTTCAATGGGTGTCTAAGCGAAGGCATACATTTTTAATATACTACATACCACATATATACATAGCTCTGCTGTGATTTTAAGGTGCCATTTTAAAAGGGCTTCTCCTTGACATGAAAAAGTTGATTTAATTTGTTTTAATTTGCTGAGTATTTCTAACATGTTTAATTCATACAATCAGTCACAAAACAGAAAAAGCAAATTCTACATATCAAAAAGCAGTAATTAAGAAAATCCACAAAATATTCCCTTTGACTGCAAAATGACCTTAGTTTTTTTCACATGCTTAGCAGAGAGCAGGTCTTCACAAATTTACAAGGGACACCTTAGAGTGTTTTCAGGGAAGGCTCGTGGAATCTACTTTGTGTAATCTCATAGCAAAAACAAGTCAAAGTGAAAACTGAGGCAAGCTGCCCAGAGGAAATATAAATGACAAAATAAGCGCTTTAAGTTCAATATTATGCCCCGGCCACATTCTGCAGGACAATACGTCTAATTCTTCTGTCCTTATATTACAGTCCAGACCACACTGAAACAAGGAGGGAACTACACCCAGGGCGAAGGTTGGGGCCAAGCCTTCTCATTTCTGTAGGTGCTAATCTCAAGTTCTTTTCCTCCCCTCAGACTATCCGCCCATTTTGGCAGCACATTCGTGTTAAAACCAAGACTTCACATATGGATTCCCAAATCACTCACCTAACTCCACCCACCTTATTTTCAGGGTTGAAAAAATTTATCCCAGGAACCAACGTGGGCTCCCAGGACTAGAGAAATCAAAATGATCCAACAGCAACGAGTTCATCTGAACTGCTCGGGTGATGTGAAAAGTGTCTTGTGCCTCTATTTTCCCCTCCTGTAAAATGGGTCTAATACGTGTGTGTGTGTGTGTGTGTGTGTGTGTGTGTGT
>RJWH01007356.1:0-18469 GCA_004363575.1 Solenodon paradoxus | reverse complement strand
AGGGGAATGAACTTTAAAAGCAAAGGTTGGGGGTTACTGCTTTTGGCCTCTGCCGCTTCACGTACTTCGCCAGGGAACTTTGTCCTGAGGCCGGGCCAGGAAGACCGCGGTGCCAGCAGCCCCAGGGCCCCTCCGGGAGGGAACACGCCCCGTTGCAGCGGGAGCCTTAGGTAACCTGCGTTCCGGGGCGGCCACCGCGCACAGCACCGGCCGGCGGCCCGCGTCCACCCGCGCTGCCCGGGCTCGTTGCTCGCGCCGGGGACACCGCCGCGCTGCGGCTCCGGGCCAGCGGCTCGCATGCTCTCGGCCCCCGGGCGCCTTCGCCAGCTCGCCCGCAGCCTCGTTCCCGTCGCCGGCATGGGGGACTCCGCCTCCAAGCTCGTCAGCCCCCAGGAGGCCCTGCCCGGCCGGAAGGACCCGATGCCCGTGGCGGGTAAGGACGCAGACTGCGCACGCGCGTGGACGCCGCCGAGAGGAAGCCGGGGGCAGGCCGGGGGTCTGCGCAGGCGCAGAGAGGCAGGGGCCTGGGGAGCGGGGAGCCGTGGCAGCTGTTCCTTTGTTTAGATTTTCGCCCTTTCTGAAACAAAGCAGAACTCTTTGAAGGAATCTAGCATGTTGGCAACACTCCCCTAGTATGCAAATACGTGGGTGGCTGCAGACCCCAGCGGTGCGGGTTTGCACATCTTTCCCGCGCCTGCTGATAGGTGCCCCCCACGTGCACGTGCGGCGGCGGGGGGTGGGGGGGCCTGCTGTCCCTGGAAGCAAAGGTCTGGTGCAGAGCAAGAACTGAAGTTTCGAAGTGGCATCTCAACCCTGTGTTCTGGTTGCAGAGCAAACTAAGCTTGCGGCGCTCTCCGGGGCTGCCCCTGGCTCGGGGCTCCAGTGGGGCCCTGCAGAGATGTCGTTTGTAAACTAAAAAAAAAAAAAAATAAAAAATCCAATCTCATACTAGTACTTCTGGAAAATATAACATAAACGTCAGAAAAGTGATCACGTGCTTGCATGTCCAGTCCGTAAATCTCTATCAATACTTTCAAAAGCTTAACTCTCCGATTCCTGGTTCCTGGTGCAGCCCCAGGGTGTTTGGCAGACCGCGCAGGCTCGCTAACGCGAGTTCCAAGGTGTCAGTGGCGAACAGCAATAGAGTTTAATTTATCTCCCTGGGGATTTCGACCCAGGACACTTCAGTCAGACAGATTGCTCTGTGAGGTGTGCCCGCTGTTAAGATTTGCGGGTGAAGTTTACATGCATATTCTGGTTAGGGGGTACCTGCAGGAAAGTAGAGAGGAAACACCGTTCATTTTAATTTTGCAACAAGCTCCAGCCAGGAGTCTGGCCTCTGTCTATACTAAAGAAAACGTCAAGACCGTTAGTTGTTCCGGCCCAGTGACTCCGGGTATTATCTGGTTCGAGGGAGGAAAGCAGAGTAGTTAAAATGTATCTTCAACTTGAGAGACCTGGGGCGGGAGTGCCACTCCCGTTCTTTCTGCAATCTTCCGGTCAGTGGGGTAGCGACGCCCGTTTCGCAGTCAGCACATTCCCACAGCTTCTTCTCGAAACTGGGTCACCTTGTTCTGACTCCACCCTGTGTTCCGCTAAACCAAAAACGGGGCGAGTGGTCTCCAGCGGCATTGGTCACACCTTGGTGCCATACTTGTCAAAATGCAGCTCCCCGAATTCATGCTGGGTGGCGTCTCTGGGGGATCTTTTAAACCATCTTTTCGCCTCCAATTCCTTGCCAACCCTAGAAGGTTCGACTCAAATTCAGGGAATGAGTTTAACAATCCACGTCATCTTGAACTGTATACACCGCTAAACTCTTTAACCCAATTATCTAAGCATTACTTTAAAAGTAATTTTTCGTTTACAGTGCCAGGATTCATAAAAGGAAATGTAAAGGAAATACTTGCTCAATGCCGAACTTCTCCATCATGTACTAACCTTCCTCTTTATTCACCAGACTTTATTATTCTGCCCTTTCAGACAGGAAACCAACCAACCAATTATCAAACAAGCCCCAAACGCTTGATCAGATTTCCTAAAGTGGTTCAAGATCAAAAGTGATCAAAATTTAGTTCTGCTTTATCTTTACCTAAGTCTTCCCAACCAATTCCCCAGTATTTAAATGATACTTTTAGTGGCTTGTAAGATTGAAGCCTATGGACTTAACATTATTGTAGAGGTTATATCAACCTCCACTATGTTAAAACCAACTTTTCTCTTCTCTGTACTACGTCTATCTATGTCTGTTGTCATTTGCACCCTCTCTCAGAAGTTCTGTGACCAAAGCATCACCTTTTGATTTTAGAAGACAAAGCCAATCTGTTTAATGTCTTTGGCTCAGCCCTGCAGCAGATATGCACTCTTACCCAGAACTTTAGGCATGAAGGACTACCATCTTTTAATCCTATGTTTTTGTTTTTTCAAAGGAAAGGTGCATTCAGGAATGAAGGCAAGTAGGCAGGTAGGCAAGAAGAGAGAGGAGGAAGAAGCATCTTTATTAATTTAGTTCACACTGGTTTCTTCCCCATCCCAGGCCCAGGACTTGATCCCCAGGGCACATGGTTTTCTCCTTTGGAGGTGATTGGTGCAACCATTCCTCCACCAGGATGCACCTATTTTTTTGTATTCTTAAGAAAACTTATTATACCCTTAAACTGCAGCCTAGTAGTAGATATCTGCTTTATAAGATTAAGATTCCGATTCAGTCATTCAAACTTATTCTATGTTTAATTTCTCCAAGGCTGCCTAGAGTAGATCAAAATGTGAATCGTTCTAATTTGGGTGATGGGTTAAAAAGGAGCCTACACGAGGCTGCCTCACTTGAAGCATGCTTTGTCGGCTGTTGCAGGTTGGCAGGGCACACGGCGCGTTTTGCCTGGTCTTATGTGGATGTGACCTTGTTCAGTTTCAGTGCTTGCTGGCAATGCATTCCTCAGAGAACTTTAGGGCTGGGGGAACAGGCAAATTCTTGCTTGTCTAACTGAATGGGTGGGCAATTAATTGCTAGAGATAAGCAGGAGGTGGAAGGCTTATCATTAAAACCTCAGAGTGCCTCGTATGTTGCTAAAATGTAAGTTTATTGTAGTGAGACCTGATTTTATTTATTTCCAGTAAGTTAATTATTATAAAAGCTAGTTTTTATTTTATATGGCTTTTTTTTTTTTTTTTTTTTTCCTGTTGCAAACTGCTAATCTTTTTCTGGGTCAGGTGTTTGGGATTTGGAGATAGACTTTAAGGTAATGTTGAGAGCTCATATTTCATCCGTCTTTTCATTTTTTGTATCCACTATATTTATTACTGTGAAATCTTTTTTGGGAGAGTGTCAAATGTACAACATCTTTTAAAGGTATACTCTTTTAAGGAGTTTAAATATAAATTAAAAAAACAGAGCATTATATGTAATCCAAAATGTGGCTCATTGGAAATTAATTGAATGGTGACAATAAAATTTATAAGCTATTAGTTAGTAACATAAAGGAAAAAAGGAAGAAAGTGCCAATACACAAAATAAGGGAGAATAATAGAAGTAGAAATTTTAAAGAATAATGAGACTATTCAACTCTTGGAAAATTATTTTGAAAAGTTGGATGGAATAGGTAATTTTTTGGAAAATAGAGTTGACCCAAACTGGCTCCAGAAAGAGGTAGAAAATCTAAACAGATATTTCTAGAAAAGATAAATTTGCCAAAAGAGTTACCTCTTTTCAAAGCTTTATGTCCAGACAATTTTATGGGAGACACATACTAAATGTATAAAGAGCAGATAATTTCAATACTACTGAAACTGAAAGAATTGTTAAATTCCTTTTAAGAAGCAAATATAACATTGAAACGAAACTTGATACAAGATTACACAAAAAATAAAAATGATAGATCAGCCTTACATGAATATTGATGCAAAACTGATAAATAAATATGAGTAAATGGAATCCAGCAATGAGATTTAGTCCCAGAATGCAGGGATGAATCACTATTTCTATTAATAGAATTCATTGTTTGATGGAAGGAAGTGATGTAACTATCTCCTAGATGCTGAAAAGTTGCTTGACCAAATTTAACTACCATTCTTGATGGTAGCACTTTAAAAAATAACTACTTTCTTCATAGGATAAATTATGTCTATTTCAGCCCAAAGTGCAGCATCAGGCTTAATGAAGAAACATTAGAAATTCCCACTGAAGTCCAAATCAAAAGAGGGGACCAGCCTGCTAACATTGGAGTAGTCTTAGTAAATAATGTTGGGGTTAAAGGTTACTGCCTTAGCTTTAGTCTCACTTTCTTTGTGTTTCTAAGGAAATCTCCATCCTTTTATAAAACTGTTGACTTGATATATTTCTACTTTGCAAGAATGTTAAGATTCAACCTTCCAACTTGAACGATTAATTTTTCCAATGATGCCTAACAGGATGATAGGCCTACTTTGGGTGATGGTTATTAAATGTAATTTGTAGGAGTTAGACAAGGCAGTCAGACAAGTGAAGGCAATTAAGGATATAAGTATTAGAAAAGAGAATGTAAAACTAACATCTCTTGCAGAAAGATAATATATGTGGAAAATTGTAAGAGAATTCAGGTATATGCTTAATAGACAGAAACCAATCCATTTTCTTCGTGCTAACAAGTTGTTAAAAAATATAATGGAAGAAAATACCCTGTGGATAATAATAGCAACCAAAAATGAAAGTTGGCGGCACACCCTGGTGGAGTAGTGGTTGGGTCCACCGCCTCTGAAGGAGCACAGTTCATGACCATCCCGAGGGCCTGGGTTCACATCCAGTGTGGGAACAACCAAGAGAAAACTAAAAATTGAAAATGCTTCTTCCTCCTCTCCCTGCCTATCTGCCTATTTTAACCTTCATTCTTGCCTGCACCTTTCCTTTAAAAACAGAAACAGAAACAAAAACAAAAGCAGCAGATTGTTGGAAGGAAGACTGAGCAGGAAACAGAACAGTTCTCCCTACATTTATAAAGAGAATAAGGTTTCAGTAAAAATACTAATATTTTTGTTTTATTCCAGGACTAGACACACTGAAAAAAAAAGACATGAAAAAATGAAGAGGACTAGTTATGGTGCCTATGTAAAAGAAAAGTGAAGTGGGACAACTAGCTCTGCTGGAGAGAAAAAGTAAACCTTAATAATTAAAAAAATCTTGTCGACAGGCAGATCTAACAGAATAGAACTGAATTTGTCAAGTATCTATGGGAATGGGGCGTATAATAAAGGTGTCACCTCCAGTCAGTGGGGAAAAGATGAGATGCTGAAAAATGATTTGGGAGCAACTGGATAGATATTTGAAAAAAAGGTTGAATCTGCACTTTACACCTTAACAGGATACATTCCAAACAGATACCTGATAATCGCGCACACTTACTGAGTATTTATTATGTGCCAGGCCCACTGGTCTAAAATAATGACTTGCATTATTAATATATTTACACCTCACAATAACCCAGTGAGGTGCTAACTTTGCTGTCTCCACTTGTCTAGATGGACACTGAGACCGACGATGTAAGGTGACTTATCCAGGGTCTGACAGCTAGTATGTGGTGAGCTGGGGTATGAACTGAGGTGGTCTGGCTCTAGGACTTGGGATCTTAACTACTATACTCCAATGTTCTTTCTGTTCAGTTAAATGTAAAGAATGAAGCACTTTAAGTAGGAGAGAGGGAGAATTTCATTATAATTTTGGTTTGAGGAAAGACTTTCTAACCATCACATGAAAATCCAAAAACTTACAAGATTGATACATTACATCACATTAAAAAAAAAAATCCTTCTTGGTAGAAATCACCATCAGCAAATTCAAAAGAGAACCTGAGATAAATATTTGCAATTTATATCACAAGTGAAGGAATGAGCTCCCTAATAGAGAAGCAGATTTGAGATTAAAAGACAAGACCAATATCCATCAGGGAAACAGGCGAGGGTCACAGATAAAAGAGGCACAATGGACTCCTACACATAGAAAAAGATGCTTCACTTCACTCATAAGGAGGAGAATGCAAATGCCATCATTCATTTTTCCTATTGGCAGAAACCCAGAACTTTGATGATACCCTGTTGGGACACCCTTAAGAGAAAGTCACTACCTTGTATATTGCTGGCCAGAGTGTAAATTGGCTGAGCTCGTATGGAAAGCATTTTGGCAATAGCTATCAAACGTTTAAATGCATATACCTTTTGACTCAAGAATTTGATTTCTGGAAATTCATCCTACAGATTGACTTGCACACATGCCAAATGATGTAGCAGGTTACTTTGTTTACAAGAGCCAAAGATTGGAAATCACCCAAATGCCCATCAGAAGGGGCTAGTTAAATAAATTAGGGTTCATCTTCACAATGGAATACACAGCTGTCAAAAAGAGGATGTGAAATCTATATGAATGGGTACAGAGAGATTGCCAAGATGCAGTATTAAGTGAAAAAAGCCAGGTCAGTCCAGTGCCATAGGCGATGCTAACTTCTGTGTGAAGAGTCAGGAAAAGAATCTGGATGCACAAAGACATTTTGAAAGGATAGCTAAGAAGTGAATAGCTGTCAGAGAGTTATGCAGTGAGCTGGGGTGGATGGGAGACACAGGTGGGGGACGTTTGCTTCATGCTTTTTTCTTTTTTAACTTTTGATTCTTATAATGCGACTGCAATATTGAATTAAGTCACTCCACTTTGAAGATGATTCTCTTTCTGCTGTTCTTAGTCTAATTGACCACCTTTCTATCATCTTTTGTCATCCTTACTTCAGGTTCTTAAAAAAATTTTTTTGCACTCTTTTTCTTGTCAAGTAGGTCTTTTTTTCCCCCTTCCCTGACTTGCTTTTGTAATCAAAATCTACATTTTGGCGTGATTTAAAAATCTAAATTTAGAGGGTGAAATTGGAATAAGTTAATCCAAGTCATTTTACATTTCATAAATATTCATTTTTATTGAAGCCTCCATTGTGGTGGCATCATTTATACAAAGAAAAGATCTTTGGGGACAAATTCTTTCTACTATTATGAGGAAGGCATTATGTGTATTTCTTTTATTTTGAGTGATGTACATAGACTTTTAAAAGAAAATGATAGAAAACAGTTTTCCTTTTAGAAAAAAATTTCCCCAATGTGTGATTAATTTCTAAATTGGAGGACATAGAACTATTCTTTCTTCTCTTCTCATCCTTTCGAAAGCTCTTCATTTTACCCTGTGTTTCAGACCCTTGGCTTCCCTGAAGTCCCTTGGATAAGTCCCACACCTGATGCATTCCTTCTCAGACTTTCTTCTTGCTGTGTCCCTGTGAACCCAGCTTCTGGCTAACATCTGGTTCAGTGTTTTGCCGCTGAAACTTCTCTTGTGGTTCTACTCATGAGGATTCTACATTCCAATCTTTTCATTTATTCATTCATTAAATGTCTGTTCAGTAACTGCTCAGGTAAAACTCCATGTTTTTCACATATCCTTTTTTCTACTCCTTCCTCAAAACATCCCTTCCTTGAATTCCATTTCTTCCACAAACCCATCTCTTTCCCCTCCAACCGAAGTGAGCCCTTTGCCTTCTACTTTTTCTCAGTTTTTAAAATTGTAGTAATTATTCTACACATGAAAATAATTTCTTATGTATTAGTTCCCCATTTCTTAGATATATTTTCAACACACCCTCCCCCCACACGTCCCCAGTGTCCTTCCCCAGTGTCCAGGGGGCTCCGCCACCATGTGCCCCCGTCCGTCCCCCATTCCCTTTTGGTCACCTCAGTTCTGTTGCAAATGTTCCAGGGGTGGTTGTGTTTCATCTGTTCCTTTGTTTTGTCTGTTCACGTTCCACCTGTGAGTGAGTGATCTGGTATCTTTCTTCCTTCTTTTGATTCATCTCATTTAACATCACTCCCTCTAGATCCATCCATGCTGATTCAAGTGACAGAGTTTCATCTCTTCTAAGGGCTGTGCAGTGTTCTGTTGTACATATGCACCACATCTTCTTTGTCCATCATCTGACGCTGGGCCCTTAGGTAGTTTCCAGTTCTTAGCTGTTGTGAACAGGGCTGCAGTAAACACAGGGACACAGACATCTCTGCGGATGGCGGCTTCTGTATCCTTTGGGTGGATGCCCACAAGTGGAATGACGGGGTCATATGGGATCTCCAGTTTCAGTTTTTTGAGGAATCTTTACACGGTTCTCCACAGGGGCTGCACCAATTTGCACTCCCACCAACAGTGCAAAAGTGTTTCCTTTTCTCCACATCCTCGCCAGCATTTGTTGTTTCCAGACTTTTGGGCAATAGCCAGTCTTTCGCGTGTGAGGTGATAGCTCATTGTTGTTTTAATTTGCATTTCCCTAATCTTTCTCTTCTGCTTTTATACATTCGTCTTTCTACTTTCTGCAAGTGATTATGTGCTATTTTATTCTTTCTTTGCATGAGGTCCTGTATTGTTACTTAGCTAGTTTTTTGCTATGTAGTCAAATCCATGACCTATGTCCCCAGATGATGGTGAACTTCCAGGAAGATGACTGTCCAGAGGGAGGGCCACACTTCACTCCTCACAGGGAGGGATTGTGTCTGATACCTATTTTACCTTGTGTTCTATAGCACTTCACAAAGGGCGCTGCCCACTTCAGGCACTCACTATGGTTTGTGGATTGGGCAGAGTATGGTTCATGTCTGGAGACAGAGACCAAAAGGATGGTCTTTTTCTGTGGCCACTGTGTGACCAGTGTGTCACAGAGAGGCTAGCACAACTGACCTTTTGTTCATGGGGTAGTGTCTCTAAATTGTTTTCCACTGGTGGTGATGGATTTTGCCAATTTCTTCAGCCTGTCTCCTCAATCATTCTTGTGAGCTGTGATAAACTTTCTTCTGGTCAGAATGGTGATGGTGAGCCCCTCGTCTTTCCTCCTCTGAGTGGAGACTTGCTAGGAATCTGCAGCGTGGTGAGAAAAGGGGGTGTTGTGCTCAGTACCATTCCTGGGGGGCCTTGGCTAGCTACTCCCAACTTGGGGATCACAGGAGCCCCTGCCTTGGAGTGGGGTGAGATGAGTGATGGAAAACTGGTTTTGTGGGGAGACACCAGCCTGCAGCATGGGCCCCAAGAGAGTGGGTGGGCCCTTGCCCTCAGTATGAGCCAGAGGGGAGGCCTCTTTGCTACACTCGGCCGGGCCCCTGATGGCCTCCAGGTCCTGCCAGCTGTCACTCCTGGCATGCCACAGAATTTTGCTGGTCCTGTGAGACTCTGCCAGCCCACATGGCGCTCCGGTGACCTATGAAAACCTGAATTCTGCACAGGGTGCTTTTGGGGTGTCGAAGCATGATGTAGGTCTTCTGAATGTCATTCTTTAATCTTTCTTACATCAGAAACTCCCAGTTTGTCCGAGAGTATCACATTAGCTAATGTCTTGCGAAAATGTGGCATTAGACTGCAGACTAGTTGAGGGCAGGAATCAACTCATTCTTTGCACCTGGAGCCCAGTCAGCTGACAATAAATGCTTGTCGAGTAACTGTGCTGTCCTGTGTGGTGCGCTCTTTGAGATCGGCCCCTCTGCGCAGAATCATTCAGCACACGCATATGTCATGCGTTTCTGGCAGATAGTCAGAAAGTGTTTGCATGAGTAACTGAGAGAAAGCAGTGTGTTGAAGACGGGAAGGGTAGCGGGTAGGCCTTGGGGTTGCCATGATTTGCTGGTTTCCATGTTGGCTTTTCCTGTCACATCAGAAAACATTGTTTGTTGGACAGAATTTCTACATCTGAATGGAAATGTAGGTGGTAAGGAGTGCACATTGTTCAAAGAATGGGGTGTCATCCACCCTGCTACGTGATGGCAGTCCCTCTCCCTGCCCCTTTCTCTCCTTTCGTGTGTCCCTGCTGCCCAAGACTGTAGCTGTATCAGATTTCCCGGGGGCCACCGGCTTGTCATCATATTGCAGTTAAATAACTTGACCTTGTATCTATCTCCTTGCCAGATGTTTAAATAGAAGATAGAGGTCGGGAGTGCCTGACAATGACCTTGTCTCTGACCAAGAGGAACTGGTACCTGCTGTTGCCACCTGGCTCATTGCGGGCACTTTACTGCCCTTCTCTCTCTTTATTCATGGCTCCAACCACACCTCTGCAGAAATCCACACCTTTTGCAAAAGTTCTCCTTTTTCATGTCCAGATATTTTACAGGATGTGTATCCCCTCCTGTAACCCCAAACTCAGTTCTAAAGCCAAACTTTCAAAACATTCGTTACACATTTTAATTTCCCCATTTCTGTCAGTGATGCTTCTCTACTCTGAAGTCCCCCAAACCTTAGTGCATCCGGCTTCGAGCCTTGCTTTTCTATTTAAAAGATCCCTCTTCTAATAAGACTTGCTTGTTCCAAGAGTCTTATAGAAACAGACCACTAGGATGTCTGTGTTCATGTTCATAGAAAGATGATTATGATGAGGGATTGGCTTCCATGGTAATGGAGGCTGGGAAGTCCAAGATCTGCTGTCTGGAAGCCAGAGGCCCAGGAAGCTGGTGGTGTGGGTCTAGTCCAAGCTCGTGGGCCCGAGAAGCAGGTGCCATGGTGTTTGTCCTGGTCTGTGTCCAAAAGGCCTGGCGACCAGGAGCTTCCTGGAGCAGAAGTTCAATGCCCCAACCTCCACCTTTTTGTTCTATTTGGGCCCTGAACAGCTTGAATGAGGCCTGCCCACACTGGGGAGGACAGTCTGCTTGGTCCACCAGTTCACATGCTGACCTGTTCCAGACACCCTGACAGACACCCCCAGGGATGGTATTGTACCAGCTATCCGAGCCTCCCTTAGCCTAGCCAAGGTGACGTATAGAATTACCCATCACTCTCTCTCTGGTCCCTGTCTTTGCTCTGTCCCGAGCGCCCCTGGCAACATCTGTCTAACCCTCGACGTTCCATTCTATCTGCTTCGAAAACAGCGATGACTATGTTGTGTGTGAGGACACTTCCGCCCAGGTGTTAGAAACGGTGTGTTACTTAATGCTTATCTCTTCTTCCACCCCTGAGGCCTGCTCCTCCGGGACCTTCTGAGGTGAAATTCAGCTTCGTCCACCTCTATGCTGACTGTTCCAGCTTAGACTGCTCTATTGGTTCAAGGTGGAGCGAGGGCTCTGCGATCCCGGTTTGTGCTTTCATTCCCATTGTCTGTCATGGGGGCGAAGTCTGACTTCTTGGACTATATTTGGGGCTTGATGATTGATATTTTCCACCCCGATGCTTCCCGAATTCCTGGAGCGGACACAGTCGCCTGTTAGCATGACCAGAGTTCTTGGATTGTGACTGCTGAGCTGCTTGGTCTTCTGGTAACTTCTTCCTGGATGTCCCGTCAACATGATCTTCCCATTGATTTGGACTCATGATGCCAAATGCTTGATTTTACCTGGACCAGACAGTGGCAGACCCTCCGGGTCCGCTGGACCCTCTCCTGTAACCTGGGCCTCTTCTGAAAGATGGTGAAAGTTACTGTCCTTCATAAAGGCTGGTTCCTTATAAGCCTGTGGGCCTTCTGCCTCCTTTCATGTGACTGTGCCTGTCGTGTCTCTCAGCAGGGTGTATCTCTGTCCCACTGACTTGTGAAATACATGTATTACATTTGCATTATATTGCAGAGAAGACTAGTCAGAGTGCAACTGGAAGAAATGCAGAGTTACAATAAGTTTCAATGAATATATTATCATAACATTTTTAAAAAATGAAGAAAAAAATTCAGGAACTGTGAATGTCTTCCCAGAGCCTGTATATAAAATGAATTCTTTTGAAATTGTTGCCACGGTAAAGTAATAATATTAGTGTTGAATTTTCCTTTGTACATTTTTATATTTTATCTTAGATTCTTTTTTTTAAAGTAGCAAGCTGGGAGTTGACTAGAGTTGGCACAAGTCAAATACAGTATGAAAAATAAAAAAACAGTGCTCAGCTGAAGCAAAAAAAAAGTCATTCTTTGGACAACTGAAAAAAAAAAAGGATATTTGAACAGATTTTACCCAAAAGGCAAGAGTCATGAAAATGAAATGCCATGAGGGCATTCATAGCTTTCCAGCTGGAGAAAACAAAGCCTAAAGTTAACAAAAAACAAGCCTGGATTTACTGTCGTTAGCAGCGGAAAGGAAAACTGTGAGAGTGTGCAGAGTGGAGTAGCCAGCTGTCGAGTGGAGCCCCTGAGAAGGCCTTGCAGTGCCCTAAACCTCCATTTCCTTATCTGCTCCAAGGACCGTTTCAGAAACAGCTGTGTCACCGCGCAGTGAGGCCTCTGCTGCAGCGCCTGCTGGTCCCCAGGGGCTGGGGCTGGCTCAGCATTGTGCTCACAGGGAGTGTGTGCAGTGGCATGAAGAAGCCAGGAGCCCTGCCGCTCACCTGATAAGGCCTGGCTCTCCCCGGCAGCCCCCACACCTTGCCGGGGAGCCGCCCAGCTCCGAGCAGCGACAGTGCCCCACCGCCCTGCATGCAAAGGGGGCTGGGACCTGTCTTGCAGAGAACGTCTACATTTTTAGAAAGAATAAAAGAGTCTCCAGCATTATGCACATAATAAGAAACTGTGGATTTATTTCAACATGTGGAATAAAAAGGGAATCACCATTTTTTTGGTGAAAATTAGGGATGGGAAGAACAGAGTTATTTAGCTGTTTCCCGCAGTCGTCACAGGGGAAACACACCTCTCTGTAAGGGCTGTGCTGTAAATTCAAATACAAATTTGCAGGGACAAAATAGGAGCCGAGCAATTTCTGTTAATATCATGATGGACTATTAGCCTGAGCTGTTTGGGGTTCATTAAAATCCTGACTTTTTTTTTCCATCATCAGGAGTTTCATTCAAAGTTGCAGGCAGTGCGTCATGTTACGTGTTCGTGCTTGGGGACTGGTAGGTTTAAAAAATGAGGCTTCTTTTGTTTGCCCACACATGGTTTCATTAAATGAATTAGAAAGGAATAGTGGTCTTTGCTCCTGTCTCTGCTTCCCCTCGGCCCCACTTGATGGTAAATAGTGGGTGTCCTGCTTCGGGTGTCCTGGTCATCCCCAGCCCATGCCGAAATCATTTCTTGATTCAGGGCCTTTAGTAAATCTTAGATTTTTATTTGTATTTTTACCCCAAGTTTGCTAAGTTCTTAGTCACTTTTATCCCCTTCTCCCAACTTCCCAAGTAACCAGTGTCTCAAGCCAAGTGAGCATTCTTCACTGCCTTTCTCCATATTCATAAAATCATACACAAACACACATGCCAATTGTTAGGTTTTAGAAAATGGTTCAGCTTATATTCTCTGCCTATCACTTTCCTCACTTAAAAGTACATCATGGAAATCTCTCCAAGGCAGCTAGTGTATCTTAAAATACTCTTTTAAAATTAATAGACTTTTTTTTTCCTTTGGAGCAGTTTAAAATTTTCAGGAAAGTCGAATGGAAAGTCTAGAATTTCTGTATACGCCTGCTTCTACTACCGAATTTCCCTGTTTTTAATTGAGGTACATCCGTTGCAATAGCTGAGCCATTATCATTGCATTATGTTTATATTGGGGTTCATTCTTCGTTTTGAATCTTCTGTGGGTTTGGACCCACCATTACAGTATTAAATAGAGTAGTTTCACTGACTTAAAAATCCTCTGTGATCCACTGATTCATCTCTCCTTCCTCTTCCTGGAGAACTTTGATTTTACTGTCTCTGTACTTTTGCCTTTTCCACGGTCTTAGTTCTACCAACAGTGTCTGAGAGAGTCAGTCTCTCCATCCTCACCAGCATTTGGAGCTGTCTCTGTTTTTTATGTTGGCCATGCTGATAGGCGTGTAGTGATATCGCACTGGGATTTAAATTTTTGTTTCTCCAATGGCTAATGATATTGAGCATCTTTTCTTGTGCTTTCATGTGTTTTGTGTATATCCTCTTCAATGACATGTCTTGGTAAAACATTAGACATGTCTCATTAGATTATTACTATCATTTTTACTGCTCAGTTTTAGGAATTCTTTATATATTCTGAATACTAGTCCTTTGTCAAATACATGACTAGCAAATATTTTCTCCTAGTCTATAGCTTGTTTTTTACTTTTTGTAAAAAATTCATCATTGTGCCTCAGTAGAATACAAGTTTTAATTTTGATGAGTTCCAATGTATTCTTTTTTTTCTTGTTTGCATTGTGCTTTTGTGTGAAGTTGAAGTCTTTAACCTTGATCCTAAAGATTTGCTTCTAATTTCTGAAGAGTTTTATATTTTACATTTAAACGTGAGTTAATTTTTGTTGAAGGTTTGAGATTTATATTGAGGTTCTTTTTTTTTTGGCCTCATAAATATTTAATTGCTGTAACACCATTTGTTGAAATCTTCCTCCACCGATTTGCTTCAAAAGTCAGCGGGGCATATTTGTGTGGGTTATTTTCTTCCATTGATCGATGTGTGGTTCTCTCTGCCAATACTACACCATCTTGGTCACTGTAACTATGTTGTAGGCCTTAATATTGGGTAGAGTTATCCCTCTCACATTATTCATCTTTTCAAGATTATTTCAGTTGTTCTAAGGCCTGTGCTTTTCCATATGCACTTCAGAATCAATCGATCTGTGATACTGTATCATTACACTTATATGAAGTACTTAGAGTAGTCAAAATCATAAAGAGAGAAAGTAAATGGTTGTTGCCAGGGGCTGCAGGGAGGGAGGAGTGGGGATCACTATTTAATGGGTGACAATTAGTTTTATAAGATGCTATGGGAATAGATGAGGTAATGGCGGCACAATAATGTGAATGTATTTAATATCACTGTACCATACACTGAAAAACGGTTAAGATGGGAAATTTTGTTGCATATATATATATATATATATATATATACACACGTCTGTATAACCATTAAAAGTAGACACATACACTCAAAGAATAAAAGTATTTGTTTACAGAAAAACCTAGCGAGGATTTTGATAATGTATTAAAATTAGAGATATATTTGGGAAAAAATTATTTTTTCTGTTTAGTCTTCCACTTTGTAAGAAATAGATGTAGCTTTGAGTTTTCTTTGATTTCTTTTACCAGCATTAGCATTTTTTTTACTATAAAGATCTTGCACAGGTTTGCTTAATTCAAACCTAATGATAAAGTGGTATTGTATTTTTATTTTCACATGTTCATTGTTAGTACAGAGAAAGGTGATTGATGTGTGTGTATGTTTCTATTGTATCTATCCTTGTTGGACTTATTTATTGGTTCTAGGAGGATGGCACGTGTGTGTGTGGTGTGTGTGGTGTGTGTGTGTGTGTGTGTGTGTGTGTGTGTGTGTGTGTGTGTGTTCGTTTTTTGGAATTTTCTACAAAGGCAACTGTATCGACTGGAAATAGAGAGAGTTTTCATCTGTATGCCTTTTATTTATTTTCTTGCTTTACTGCAATGGCTAGACGGTCTAGTCCTGGGTTAAATGTGAGTGGTGAGAGTAGACATCTTACCTGTTCCCAGTCTTAGGATGAAAGCCTCAAGATTGTACTATTAGTGTAGATATTTTTTGTAGGTGCTCCTTAATGAGTTGAGAGAATTCCCCTTTATTTATGCGTTTACAGTGTTCCAGAGTGTTGTTGTGATGGAAAGACACATGGCTTCAGTGATTGCTCAGATTTCTGTGGCACGCTGCATTCTAAATCAGACTCTTTACACTGTAGTTACTTATTTTTATTTTGTGTTTTCTTAAAGGGAGTTTTAAAGTCTTTAAGTTGGACAACTTTGCTTCTTTGGCTGAAGATAGGAGCCATTGCAGTTTTGTGTTTATTGATGATTAACTGGGAGGGATGTTGTGTCCTGTATCTCCGCAAACACATTTTGTTCTAGCCTGCTGTATCTATTCAGAATAGGCCTCTACTGACAATGACCCTTTCTTCTCTTTGCTAAGCTTCCTTTCACCTAATTCCCACCTCCTCCCTTGGCAATCTCTTTTCTTAGTCCACAACCTGTTTTGACCTTCCTCGCATACGAACCTTTTGTATCCTGCCTTTACTTCTCGTTTGGCACGCAGTCCTTCTGTCTGAAGACGTCTTGTGTTGTCGCCTTATTATTATTTAACTTTAGAGTAGCGATGTAATTTTGATTTATAGACACATTTTTCTCTATAATGGTGGTGTAGCTCTGTGAGGGTTTATCACTTTATTTGTGTACCCCCATGTCTATGCTTGTGCTATTATATCACCCTGTACTTATTAGTTAAATTAATGAAAGAAGGATTGAGCGTCTACTCTGTGTAATACTGTATTTGCAAGTTGTCGGCTCGATAAACTCCTTTTAGTATGGTGATATTAATATATCGATATTAATGGATCTCAATAAGTGGATGCTCTGTTTCTAAGTTCCCTTCCAGCATAAACTCTACATCTTTAGAAGTCTGATTATGACTTCTTGTGTGAGCACAGTGGCTGACTTTCCCAACAGTTATTAGAGGAGACCTGAGCTCATAGCTGCTACATTATGTTGTGTGCTTAATACTTATGGGGGAGAAGTCTTTCTACAAATATGTGAAAAATATTGGCAAGTGAAGGAAATAGCTCCCAGTATAAGGGAAGAAAATATCTCAAAAAGATCCGCAGTTTCCTCAAGGTTGTGTTTACATAAAAAAGACATTGTTTGATATTCTAGAATCACGTGGTGATTTTATGATTTAACATGTTCCATGAAGAACTTTCATAAGGTTATCTGTGCCAGTGTAACTAGTACAGAGATCACACAGCAATATGAGTCTCTAGATGCATTGAGTTTGCTGCATTCCCTCTGTATCATTCATGTTTTCCTCCCGAGGGTGCCACTTTCCTCTCAACTTATTTCCAAGAGATGGAAACGCATTTATGCTGTGGTGTGTGATGCTGGGAAGTGAATGCCCATTTATTGTCCTTCTCCACAGATGCTTTCACAACCATAGGACATGCTTGTTGCCTCAACAGAAATAGGGGCCATTCAGAAATGTTCTCCTTGGTGAGGGACAAGCTGGTGTGGGGGCACCCAGACATGTCATCTTAGGACAGTGACTGTGAAGTTCACTTCCTTTGCTTACCAGTGAGTGACGTTGAACACACTGACCTTAGTTTGGTCCTTTGTGAAATGGAAACAGTGCCACATCTGTGGGAAAAGCCAGGGGCAGCGTGGCCTCAGGTGGGTGTTTCTGGGACTGGATGGGACAATGGAGAGGGAACCAGGGGTGCTGGCCAGCACCCCGGCAGACACCCAGGTTGCTACTTCTTTAGTTCGATGTGGGACTTGTAGGGACATGTAGGGGACAGCTTATTGCGGTGTTGTCCCTCCTCTGTAAAAGTAGCTGTGTATCACCACATTCCCCAGAGCTGCGGGGACAGGAAGCCACCAAGCCACAGGCTGGGCAGAACCTTGTCCTCAACCAAATTTCCTCTCCCGGGCCAGCCTCCCTTGAGAAGAATTGGCCTCTGGAAATCCCGAGAGGCAGGGAGGTCATTTTTTATGTGAGTCTCAGGCTCTTCTCAGCTCTTGGGAAAAGTGAGGCTCATGACTTTGGGTGGCCAACGAGCGAGTGTTTGCTGAGCTTCGTCCTTCCCGCCAACCTTCAGCAGTGACTCGTCTTGGGGGGGCTGCCGAGTTGAGAACCTCTGGGGTAGAGTGCTGGGGGCCCCCACTTTGGAGCAGAGAGGGAAGAGCCCCTAAGGAGGCAGAAAAATGAGTGAGGAAAGAGAAAGGATCACCCCAGGATCCAAGAGAAGCAAGGGAAAAAGGGACACCCCGCTTCACATGGAGTCTGGCTCTGGTGGCCAGGGGGGATGGCGGGCAGGAACCAGGGACATGGAAGGGCCAGAAGCGGGGCCTGGGAGGGTCCAGCAAGAGAGGCTGGAGAGGAAAGGAAATAGGGCAATGGCTACCTTTACAAGGGACCTAGTTTTTAAAGAATTGACAAGCTGTGTATTGGGGAGGGGAAGACGGGAGGATCTTGGAGAAGATCAACTCTGGAGATTCTTATCTGCATTTCCTCACTATCTGTCCCCATGAAAAATCATGGTTACTTTTTGGCCTGGTATCATCCTCCCTCCGCAGCTCCTTCTCCTGCCTCTTTCCCGTCTGGGTCACACGGGCAGAGCAGCTCGGACTGCCCCTTAGGGAGAGGCCCCCCGCCCTTCTGACGCGCTTTCAGTTGTTACCGGATGACTTTCATGTGTCAGCACATGTTTCTGTGCCCCCCGTGGTGGTACTGATTTCTCAGCTTTCACGCTGAATTCCGGGACGGCTAGAGACGGAAGCCCAATCGCTTTCTGTCCAGACGAGTAGCACAGGGAACGAAGCACGCAAAATAGTTTTCCACCATTTAGAGCTGATTGACAAAGCCGCTGTAGAAAATGTTTCCCAATAAGTATTTTGTAGCCAGTTTCTGGGAGGAGGGGCGGTGGAGGCAATGAAAATGTGGAGGCGGTTTTGAAACTTCCCTTTTGTTGCTCCTCCTCTCTCTTCTCCTCCCCCCTGTTCTTCTTCCTCTCCTCCCCTCCTCTTGCTCCCACTCCTGCTCCTCCTGCTCCTCCTGCTCCT
>RJWH01007355.1:0-41160 GCA_004363575.1 Solenodon paradoxus | reverse complement strand
GTGTGTGTGTGGTGTGTGTGTATGTTTGGTGAATATACTTGTATATCACAAATTTCCCAGTCCCCAAGTATGGGTCAAAGGACACAAGAACCATATGGAAAATATCAGCTGAGCATTCCTTACCCTGCTGAGTTAGAAATAAGCAGGTCAGGCCCCAACCTGCCCGGAGTTTGAAGTCCCCTCTACTACCCTTCAACCAGCTCCCGATGCACCCAGGTGTTTCTCCCTCCGCACCCAGGTGTTTCTCCCTCCGCACCCAGGTGTTTCTCCTCCGCACCCAGATGTTTCTCCCTCCGCAGGCTGGGCCTGTCGATGGCCGATGTGCCCAGTGAGGGCTCAAACGGTGGAGAGAGGGGGTTTGGATTTGATTCCAGGATCAGCCTGAAATGCAGGTGCCCCCAACCTGAGAAGTGGCTAAATCACAAAATATGGTTTTCCACTTGAACAGGTTGGAGAAGTAATTAGGTGATGCTGCGAAAACCCTCAAGTCCCGAACTCTACTGACCTGGCTCAAGGCCTGGTTCTGCCAAGCTGTGCGACCACTGACAAGAAAACATCTCTTGCTCTAGCCCAGGGCACCCTCAGGGCCCCTTTATCAGCTGGAATGATAGACAGGGGTTGGATTTCTCTATGGAGGGGGAATGGTTGCTCATATTTTCTTGTCATGGGAGGGGTTGGGCAGGTGAGTTCCTCTGAGGCATCACTGCAGTCACTGCCGAAGAAGAGACCAAGCGAGCAAGATCAGTTGGGCATAGGGCAGAGGCTGCATGGGAAACCTTCAGCCTAGGGCAAGAGGGGTCTTGCACGAGGAATGAGAAGTGGGAACTGATCCCAAGAGGTTCTACCAGGGACTATTCACTTATTCTTCAATCTGTCACTGATTCAGAAGATATTTACTGAGCACTTATTATATGGAGGCCATGTTCTCAGCACAGGAGACATAGCAGAGAACAAGACAGAAAAAAGTCACTGACTGATGGAGGCTGCCTTCCAACGGGATGGGGGGAAGGAGGAGACAGAAAACTCACACGATTCAGTGCTAAGTGCATAGACTATTTGAAGGTGATGTGTGCTATAAAGAAAAGAAATGGAGAAGGATAAGGGAGAGTGAGAATGCTACTGGGAGGGGCTGCAGTTTTAATTGGGGCCATTAGGGAAGTCTTCACTGGGAAGGTAACATTTGAGCAACACTTGAAGGTGATGGGGGAGCGAGCCTCCCATATGTCTGGGACAACAGCACATGGCAGAGTGTGGTCAAGACCAAAGTCCTAGGAAGTTGGAACATGCCTGATGCATTGAGGATAGAACTGAGTGATCATGGGGGACAACGACGGGGGCGGGGGTGACATCAGAGAGGCGATGAAGGACCAGATCATGCATGGTTTGGTGGATTATTGCAAGGATTTACCTTTTCCTTCAAGGGAGATGAGAACTCATTGGAGGGTTCTGAGCAGAGGAGAGCTATATTCTGACTTCATTTTAAAAGGAATTCTTTGGCAGCTTGTTGAGAACAGACAGAAAGGGAGCTGGGATAAATGCAGGGAGGCCAGAGAGGAGATCATAATGAGAGAAGATGGCGATTGGGATCCATGCTGTGATCGCCACAGTGGCGAGAAGTGCTTGAATTTCCCACCAAGATGGAAGCCGGAATCATCAGAGTTTGCTCATGGAGCAATATGGTATGCGAAAGGGAGAGGTCAAGGTGACTCCTTGGTTTTGGGTCTGAACAAGCGGAAGGATGAAGAGGTCCTGCAGCTTCAAGGAGAGAGGGTGCTCTGGTTCTCCAAAGGGGTTGAGTGGGATGTGTCAGTTTTGATGTGTCAATTCGACATCCCTTTGGAGAGGGAGGCAGGCAGTTGGGTATCTGAGAAAGGAGTTTAGAGAAGACACTACCAAGGGACATGCATGGGAGAGATGTTAGCACTGAGATGGATGGAGCTCCTGGCTAGAGCGAGGTGGGGAAACTGGGGAAGTGGGTAAGCTTTGAAGACACTGGAGTCCCAAGATGGCTCAGCGGGAGAGTCCCAGCCTTGTGGACTGGCTGAAGAATGAACTCTTCGATGCAGAGAACATATTACCAGAAGGGAAGAGAGTAGGGGATGGAGAAACGGGTAGAGGGAGTCGACTCTATGGCAGTGGGTAGAAGCGAGGCTTTTGGTAGTAACTGCGGTGTAGAGCACACAGATCTCCAATTACAGCGCTGCACGCCCCAGACTTATGATGCTGAAAACCAACATTGCCTCAATAAAAATGTACTAACGAATACATATGTACACACACACATATCTGTATATGTAGTAGCTATATGCACATACACTCATAAAGTCAGGCTCCTCCCATGTGTTCATCTAGATGCAGTGATTCACTTGTTGTTCATACAGGCATTGATCCACTGATGCAGTCACTCATCGTTCATTCATTTGTTCATTCGCTCATCGGCTAAGCACCACTTCACTTCTGGTGGAGGGTCATTTCAGGAGGATCCAGGTGGGAGTCTTTCCCGCAAGGTGCTCACAGCCCAGAGGAAGACGTGAGGCAGGAGCAGAAGGCACACTCACACACTCACACAAGGATGAATGTGACCTGAGGAAGGAGGTGGTCTGAGTAGGGAGAAGGCATGTGAGTCTGGGGGAAACGAGAGGACCCAGCAGGGGCCCACGTTACTGGTCCCGGGAGGGTCAGCGGACATGGTGAAGGGATTCCTTGCTGCCCACCTGCTGGGTGACCTCGGGAAAGTCCCTTCACTGCTCTGGTGAAGTCATAAGTCGTATACACATCACAGGGCTGTGGTGAGGACGGAGTGGCACGATGTGTGTTCAGTGCTCTAGGAGTTTCTGGGAGATGGTGGCACTTTAAATATGAGTCCCTATTCAGGGACAGGTCACAGTGCACCAGCACTTTCTCCAAACAGCCCGGCGCAAAGGATTCTGGGAAGGGGATGGGCAGGGAGGCTGGGATGCCCTTGAATGGCCCAGGAGCTCCTCCCTGTAATAAGGATCCCTTTCACCAAGCTGAGGAGCTACTTCAGAATTAGCAATGGACTTATTCCCATGCCCTGCTGTCTCCCGGCTTCTTTCTCGATAACCCAGGGATGAATTTGTCTCTCCCTGTCTTCCCAGCCTCACCCACTATAGCCTTTCATCAGCGAGAACTAGACAGCAGTTTCGGAGCAGATGACACAGTTAGGACTTCATGTCCACACACACACACACACACACACACACACACACACACTCACTCACTCATACACTTGAGACTGGAGTTTGGAAGAAAATTCTTAACAAGCAGAGAATAAGCTACCACAAAAATCTGCCGAGAGGACAGAACAGACAAGCCACAAATCTCGATGGCAGGCGGCGAGCTCCTGAGGTCTGAGCTCGTTAGTTTTAAAATAACACAGCAGAGAAGTGAGATAAAGGGCTTCCGTGGGGAAGCTGTCAGACACCTCGCCTCACACTGTTGGAACTGGAGGGGCCCGCCTCTCCTCCCGAGTCACAGAAACACAGACTGCGGGTTGGGAGTGGCTGTGTTGCCTGATCACCCTCTGGGAGGACATGGAAACCCAGCCTGGGGAAGCTGAGGTCCAAGGTCCAAGCGCGACACTCAAGGGCACTTGGCAAATTCCGTGGCTGAGCAGGGACCCGGCCTTTCATTTCCATAGCTGTAGTGGAGGCTGTTGGTCAGATCTGAGGTTGGTGTGAGTATTGACAAGAAATGACTCACAGGTGCCCCCTTCCAGAACATTCTATCCAACCCTGGTTGGGGGTGGGGAGGCAGCCCACAGCCAACAACTGCCTGACATGGAGTACAGAAGATTTTCCCCTTTGCCTCACTGACCAAGTCAATGACCAATTCACACTCCAGAGTTCTCCTGGGATCAGGCTGAGGCTAGACTCCAGCTGACGCTCTCTTTCCTTATCTTTCTGTTCCTGTCCTCACTTGTTTCTTCACTCTATTTCTCCTGAAGCATGCCCTCATTACGTCACAAGCGCCCGCCTCCCTGCCTCAGGCTTGACTTCTTATGAGTTCCATCTAAGACACAGGCTCAAAGTTTTTCTCTATCAAAATACCAAGTGCAAAACATTAGTTAAGAACTGTATTGTCTGGAGTCAGACAGACATGGGTCTGAAACTCTGCTACTTCTGGGCTGCATTGACCCACATAAAGTTATTCCATATCACCAAATCTTAGTTTTCCCATCAAAGGGTGGGAAATGTTAATGAGGATGCTAATATAACATGCTTCATAGATAGTTACAAAATGCTCAGCACATTTCCTTGACACATAATAAATGCTCAATATGTTATTTGATGATACTGATGATGATGGTGGTGGTGGTGGTGATGATGGTGATGGTGATAATTGTAGTGATGATGTGAGGATGATGGTGATGATGGTGGTGGTGATGATGATGGTAAGAGTGATGGTAAGGATGATGGTGATGACGAGAATGATGATAGTGATAATGGTAGTGATGATGGTGATGCTGATGGTGAGATGACGGTAAGGATGATGGTGATGATGAGAATGATGATGGTGATAATGGTAGTGATGATGGTGAGGATGATGGTGATGCTGATGGTGATGATGATGGTGAGTGATGGTGATGATGATGGTGAGATGATGGTGATGATGATGGTGGTGCTGATGGTGATGATGATGGTAAGGATGATGGTAAGGATGATGGTGGTGATTAGAATGGTGATGATGATGGTGTTAGCAGAAGAATGAATAGAGAGCTTGGTCTCTGCAACTCCACCAATCAGCAGAAAGCTCTCAGAAGAGTTGCTCTGACAAGAATCACCAGCAAGTTCTTAGACCACACACTTTCCATTCACCCTCCTTTAGGCTCATGCCAGAGGCCCCATCTTTTTGCCACTAGGGCTCTTCTCTGAAAAAGCCTTCCTTGTGGGAGAAAGGGATCTCTGGAGAGAGCAGACATCTGACTTTACACAGATTTGGCCATTTTTCAATGCCAGCCCAGGCATCCAGCTGTCCCACCTGTAGGAAATGGCTCCTGCACACTAATTCTGATTAAGGAGTTGATGGGAAAGGTCTGTCTCTCCGCTGGGACTTGCATCTGCCTTTTAAAAGTCAAACCCATTACCACAGGATTTTGGGTTTATTAGAGAACTTTATCTTTATTAGACAGTCAGCTTCACGATTATCTCCCACCAACTCTGATGGGTTCCCCTTGGCTCCAAAGAATCTCTCTCCCTCCCTCCCTCCCTCCCTCCCTCCCTCTCTCTCTCTCTCTCTCTCTGAAATAGAAGAGGAGGTCTCAGCACAGCCCCTCCCCACCACCTGGGCGGAGAGCTCTTAAACCTTCATGACTTCTCTTTGACGATGCACCACAACAGAACAACCAGAGCCCCCCAGGGTCTTTGGATTCGGCCATCTAGACCTCAAAAGCTAGTTCTGAGGTTTTTGGGCTATGATCTTGGGGCAGTAACTTCATCTCTCTTCTTTCTGCCGAACCGGACTAATGACAGCATCCAGTTCGCAGAGCTGGTGCACATAACGTGCTTAACACCATTCCTCCTGCAGAGCAAGCACTTAGTCAGTGCTAGCTGTCATCCTCATTGCAATTATTCACTGTAAATAGCCTTGGGACAGTGGTCCCCATCCGTGCTTTTGCTCAAGCTGATCCCTTTGCGCAAGTGCCCTCTCTTTCTTTCTTGCCAGGAGAAGTCTCTTCTCATTCTCTAAAGCTCAGCTTAACTATCTTCACTCGTCCCTTTTCTGACCCCGCTGTCCCTCTCCCCACAGGAGTAAGTTCACTGCTCCACCAGGTGCCAGGTCTCTATGTACCCGCCTCCCCCTGCACCGAGGCATTGCAGCATCAGCAAGGTCCCTCATTTATTTAAGTCTCAGTTTAGTCATTTAAAAATGGCATAGCTCCTGTACTAGGTACTTGTGGGAAATATGCATTTATTAAGCTAAGCACAATGTCTTCTTGTTGTAATTAGAATTATACTTATTACTGAAAGAGGCTTGGCAGCTCCCGCAGGAGGAAAAATTGCGGCTTGATGAAGAGTCTTATGGATCATCCTTTCACAGGCATCTCTGAGGAGGGCTTGGCTTCTGCTGTTTGGAGTAGCTTGGGACCCTGAAGACAAGGGACTGACCTCAGTGACCTCCAAAAGCCTGTTCAATCCAAGGTTTCTGTGAGACAGATTCTTCTCTGGGTCTAAGTCACCCCCATCTTTTAACCTCCTTTGGAACACACAGGGGTTAGCATAGCACCTACCAGCATGGCCATGAGCCCCCAGCGTAATGACGAGAGCTGTCACCTGCGAACACAACTGCTGAGTTCAGAGGCGGAAGCGGGAACACACCAATTCTCTAAGTCACTTTGTTAAGAGTAAAGGACCCCTGACTTTAGTGAGCCCCTGCCACATGCCTGACATCCCACCAGACAGTTAAAATCCCTTACTTCATCTAAGTCCTATAACAAGCCCTGAGTAGTTGTTTTTAGCTGAGAAAGCAGAGGCTCAGAGAGGTATAGCAATTTGCCCAGCGACACACAGCCAGCCACCGAGGAAGCCCAGAGTCTCAAGCAGCTGCAGCTGGGTGTCTCTGGGCACCAAATACAGTCGGACTGTGTTCACCTAAATTGTGCTGTAACTACTGCTGACCCCGTCTCCGCCTCCCCACGCTGACTCGTGTTCTATCTTCTTCCTCTTTTCTCGCCTGCACCTGTTCCCTGGCTGCCGTGGGCACAGTCTGTGACCCAGACACTCAATCCATCAGCCAGCTTGAAAAACACCCCTCGACCAATATTCCCTCCAGCGCCTTTCTGTGGGCCATGAAACCTCACTAATTTTGGAATTTGCCATGATTTCTGACACAAAACCCACATCGCTCATTCCAGTTTAAAAACAAAAAGTCTGAATGACATGTCATCACGTGGACCCTCGGGCCTTCTGAGCAAAGCCTTAGCCGAAAGCCCCTGCTCTTTCCCTCTGCTGCTCTCCTGGCTTCTTCCCCCTGCACCACACCTGGACCCCTGACCTCAGTCTCCCGGAGGAGACCTCCCCCAGAATCTCAGGGCCTGGCCCCTGTGCAGGGGGCTCCCTCTGGCTGGAGGCCCCGGCTGAGGAGGCCAGGCGGGGCTGCGGGTGTGGGGCGAGTGACCAGCAGGGCCTTCTCCGGACGGAGGCCAGGACGCCCGGGCTCTGCACTGCAAACACATCCTTACGCAGCAGAACAATCTCAGGAAGAAAACAGGATTCTGCCTTTTGTTGCAATTTAAAAGATGGGGGTGGGGGAGTGGGGGGGGATCACAGACACATTCTTCCCTCTTGCCAGAGAGTGGCCCGTTTGAGATCAATCAAACGTTTTCAGCCCAAGCTCGTTCAGGTCCACATTTCCCCAAATTACCTCAGCCGCAGGGCAGATGGGGGAGACACGGAGAGAGGGTGGAAGGCTGGGTGGTGGCACGTGCAGGGGAGGGTGCTGGTCCCACTCTCTGTCCGCACACCCTAGAGGGGAGGGGGCAGGCAGAATGGGCGTGGGGGCTCCTTCTCTAGCGGAGGGTGTCGTCCTGTGTTGAGGGGCTGAAGAGCCCACCAGAGACCCACCCTGGGATTCACGACGCCCGCTGCTGTGGAACAACGAGGCTGACCCGGAGGCCACAGCCAGAGCCGGCCAGGGGGATGCCACCCGTGGGCACGCTACCTCCCTGCAGACTGCTCAGCTCCTGTCAGCCACAGCGTGACACATCCATCCGTCCCAATCAATTGTGAGCTCTGTCACGGGTTTGTCACTTGTGATTCTTAAACAGGAATATTTGGGCATGGTTTCCCATTAAAAGAAATGTATAAATAATCAAATCTCCATCATTGCAATTTTGAGGAGCTCCTTTTAGGTGGTGACCTTGGTGTTGTCCTTGACTTCTGTTTCTTGGCCCCCAGGTCTGACCTATCAGCAAATGCTACCTTCAAAATACATCCATGATCTAGTCACGTCTCTTGTTCTAGGCAGCCACCATTCTGGGCCAAACTTCCATCATCTCTTACCTGCATAATAGCAAGAGCCTCTGAGTAGGTCTTTGCTTCCACTCTTGCCCTCCTAAAATCTGCTCGTCAGAGGGCAGCTGGGGGACCCTGCCCACACTCATGGGGTCCCTCTTTTTGAAGCTTGGCTGTCTTCCTTAAAGTCCAACTCTTACAAGGCCCACACAGAGTGGCCTCTCTTATCTCTGACCCACTTTCTATTCTTTCCCCTGCTCCTCCACTTCTGCCCCATGTTTCCTTGTTGTTCCTCTGACAAGCCACACACAACCCTGCTACAGGCCCTTTGCACATGCTGTTCCACTGCCTGAAACACTCTTCTCCAGATACCCATATCACTTCCTCTGTCATCTTCAATCTTTGCTTAGATGTCACTTCTCAGTGATGTGTTGCCCCTGACAACCCTATACCAACCCTCTTCACAAGTCACTATATGCTTATCTCTTCCTGCTTTATTTCTCTCTCGGATACTTGTTACCTAGAGATATAACGTGATTTATTCATTTATTGTGTGAACTCCCTTCTCCTTTCCCCACTAGAATCTAGGTTTTATGAGAGCAGAGATTTGGGGGTCTCCTTTTATTCCTTAGACCCTTAAAGAGTACCTGGCACACAGTAAGGGTGCAAATAATATTGGATCAATGAAGAAGTGAATGAATTCCAGATTCCTTCAATAATAGAGTCATTTACCCCAAACTGTATTCTATTATGCCTTCTTCAGCGGGGGAAAAGGTATAGAATTTGAATGTTGAGTCTGTGATCTTGGGTTTGTGCAGGTGTGTTCTGTGCATGTGACTATCATCTGTTAAATGTCTAAGGGTTGAGAACAGTAGAAGTAGGGAGCACTCTGAGCACTCACTGCTGTGTGGCTTTGAAAAGGTTGTCTGCCCTCTCTGAGAGGCAGCAAAGGGACAATGGGACCATGGCTGCCCCCAGAGTACTTTGGCTCAGGTTCCAATTCTGCCATCACTAGCTGAGTGACCTTGACTACAGAGTTTAATTTCAGAAGCCTCTGCTTCCTCATGTCCAACCCGGGGTGCTAGAAGCCCTCAGCAGATAGGGAGGCATAAATGAGTGTGTTTCGGAGTTTGAATTTTGACTCAGTCATTCACGCGCTGTGAGCTTTGATTTCTTTGCCTTAAATGGAAATACCCCAATCTCACAGGGATGTTGTGAGGATCAAGTGAGTTACCAGAGAGACTGACTTGGAAATGCTAAGAGGTAAGCGACATTTTTAGTAGTTAGATTCAGGCCATCATTCTAAGTTGTAAATAGATGTCACCTATATGTCCCTATCTATTGGTATATATAATTTAATCCTCATCACAATTCTAAGAGGATATCACTAGCTCTACTGCTTTACAGGTGAGGAGGGTGTTCCCTGGCGTCCGAGCAGTTAAGTCTGCATCCCCTGGCTGGAACAGTGCACACATCCCAAGGACCCAGGTTCCCAGCCTGGGCTGGGGGAACATCCAAGGTGGACAAATATCTAAAATAAATAAATGCTTCTTCTTGCCTACTCTTCCTGCTTATCTGCCTACTCGCCTTCATTCCACCTGTACCTTTCTTCAAAAAAAAAAAATAAATAAGATGAGGAAACTGAGACACAGAGTGGTCATATAATTCACCCAAGGTCACACAGCAGAGCCAGGTTGCAAAGACCTAAAACCCACACTTCCTACCGCTTCCCTTTCTATCCCTAAATAGAAACACCTGACTCCTTAACATCACGACACCTCTCCCACTACCTACAAAGAGTGGGCTTCTGACCAAGCAAAACCTCACATTTTCTAGGCCTGCCCCTACATCTTGAGCCACCAGAACTTTCCTGAGCATCTGCATGGAGAGGGGCACCAGATAGCTGAATTCAAGCTGATTAAATCAAGGAGAAATCAATTAAATTTAAATAAAGAAAAAAGATTGGAAATCAGGCACAATGCCTTCTTAATTACAGCACCTAATCACTGGCTGAAAAAAATAACCCCAGAACATTTCATTTCATCTATGGCCTCCTGTATCCGAAAGGAGAGGCTCCTAATGAAATGCGCGTTGCCCCCGCTTGACTAGTAATTGACTAGGCGATCCCACAGTTTCATGGGTGGAAATGACGAGGTGTAATAGCCAGAGCTTTTTAATCATGTGACAACACAGGTCCCTTTGGGAGTGTCTGGAGGGGTAGCAGACCCCAAGACGCTCCTTCTTCACGGTACAACTCACGATCCTTCTAACAAAGAATGCCGCCACTGGGCTGCCGTGCAATGCAGCAGGCGGGTGCGATTAAATGGCTTTTCTCTGCACATTTCGGAGGCTCAAACATGGGCTGGAGAAGATCGCCAGCAATCAGTGACCAAATGCCTCAAAAAAATTACTCTGACAAGTATCGCTGCCACTCAGACACCGGATTATAGCCTTCTAATTGGTCTCCCTGTCTCCTAGCTTCCCCCTTCCAATCTTTCTCCTTCACTGCAGCTAGAATCATCTTTATAAAGCTCGTCTCATTGAGTCACTTCCTTGATAAAAGCCCTTCGGTGGATTCTCGTTGGAGTAGAACAGTCCAGACCCCTAACCATGGCTCAGGACGCCAGACATAATCTGATGCCAGCCCATCATTTCTGCAGTTCTCGTATCCCCTCCAGCACCCTTTATTCTAAACATACCAACCCCATGGCGTCCCCAACCTCCCATAGGCTCATGACTTCATGTCTTCAAGTATGTACTTCCCCCTACCTGGAACACGCCTTTCTCATTTCCCCACCTGACTAACTCCTGCGTCACAACCTCTTTCCCTGACAAGTTTCGCTCCTTTTCTATGCGTTTGCAATAGCCATGCTTTCACAACTATCATGGCCAGATTATCAGGATTAATTGTGAGCTCAGTGAGGGTGGGTCTTAGGTCTATGGATACATTTTGTCCCCAGAACACAGCACAGGGGCCAGTCCTGCTTACAGACGTTGTTGAATGAGCAAGTGTAGGCGGTGATTTTCTGGGGGGTAGGCAGCTCCCTCCCAGCAATGTCAGGCATCAAGGACACGATCTCTCAGCCAGCATGCTCTCTTGCCTTTTCCGACTACGAGTGAGTGTGACGAGATGCACCGACTGCTAGTTCTTCTCATCCTGTTTGGATGCAGGCAGCAGTAACCAGGGGTTTTGGGGACAACACTGATTCAGTGATTCAGGCAGCAGACTCCCATTTGTTACATCTGCAATTGTCTAACGTGGAGCTGGACACCTGAGTTTCAGAAAACTGACTACGGCGCTATCACTGCACAGCAGGTGTGCAAGCAGATGTTCACATCAACAAGTCCGAAGGGATGAACACGTTCCCTCTACTGCTCCTTTCTCCAGAGGAGGGGACTGAGGCACAGAGGTGTGCTATGACTTTCCCCAAGTCATAGGTATAATGCCCGACAGAGATGGCAATAATGTACATCCACCTGCCTCCCCTCAAGTTGCCCATGCATGGTGGCGAGAATCTCCAGACTCTTCCAATGAGCCAGACCCAGTGGCACTGTTCTTCAGATGGATAAGTGACTATATCTGGAAGTGGGTAAGGGTCACAGGAATATTAAGATTAGAGGTACAAAGACTGAGAAGTGAAGGGCAAGCAACCAAGAACCCTACACATTAGGTGTTTGCTGAAATCACCAGGTGTTAGAGGGGAGTTGCTCTCTTACCACCACTCACATTGTTTCTGCTGAGAGGAAGGCGAGTGTTGAAGCACTCACTGAATTCACTCACTCATTCATTCATTCTTCGATGGGATAGCTACAATGGGCAGGCCGCGTGCTAAGAACTTTGCAGACATTTTCTCATTTGTATCCACTCCTTGAATTAAAGGTGATTTTCAGGTGTTATTTTAATCACTTCCACTTTGCATATATGGAAGTTGGAGTCACAAAGGAGAATAAATTGCCCAGGTCATTGTAATTAATACCAATGAGAAAAGTTAACATTGGTGGATTATTTATTATATGGCCCTGTGTTAAAAGCTAGTATGTCTAATTTAACCCTCACTACAAAGCTATGGGGCAGGTCCCATTAATTTCCCATTTTACAGATGAGATGACTGACAGGAAAAAAGGGGGAAGGAGCTGGTACAGAGTCAAAAGCTGGTCCAGGAGTGGACAGACTCACCTCCTGGGTCTGCTTGATTGCCCAGTTAGGATTTCTCCACTGGCCCATGATCACCGGCATCAGAATGGCGGGGGGGTGGGGCACGTGTGGACAATGCAGATTCTTGGGCCCTCACCAGCCCTCCAGGCTTTGAGGAGAGGCCCAGGGATCAGCATTCTATATGAGGCTTCCCAGTGATTCTTAGACTCACTCATGTCAGCGAATTGTGTTGCCCCTCTTTTGGTCGGGACCCAGCAGCTTTCAGGAGAAAAGAAAATATTCCATTTGCCTCTCTCACTCAGTTGATTTGGAAAAACCGTAGTGAAAGGAAGAAAATCAGTGAGATGCTCCCTGGGTCCCAGGAGAGCTGTGAGAGATAGAAAATGAAGACGGCAAAAACATTTTGATGCCAATACTCCAGCAGATGTGTTTACGCAGTCGGTCTGATTACAGGTGCTAAAAATACCCCCCTTTAAATTTAGGAGCCCAAAACACTTCCCAGGGCTTTACCAAAAAGCAGTTTACATTTACAGAAAAAATGTATTCCTAACCCCCACCTTCTTCAACCTGTTATTAGTATTGATGCTGGAGGCCCAGAGTTTGTTACAGAGAATTATAACGGCAAATCACAGAGACACTTTCTCTGATTACACAGACTCCCAGTGCATTTGCCTCTATCCTCCACGCCAGCCAAGTTGGTTCCTCTGAATCAGCAAAGCGCCAGCTGTACGTTCTGACTTCCTTTGGGGTGGCTGGAAACCATACCTCAACAACTTCCCAAAATAAATCTTCCATCCAATGGGCTCGTCCTCGCTTCCTTCCCCCAATCTCTTTTATTATGCTTTTGTACGTTGCATCTTGTAAATTGCATCAGGTAATTTTTGAAGACTGGAGAGGGTCAAAGAGTTGATGTGCAGACTCAGAAACAGAAGCCAGCAAGACGAGCAAGACCAACTGGCCTGAAGTGACTCTGGGAACCGCAGGGTGGGTCCTACCACCCAGCATCCTGCCTCCAGGTCCCCAGCTATTCCAGTTATATCAGACTGCTTCTCCTGCCATTCAGACCCCCACTGCTTGCTAGCTTGTGACCTTATATTGGTTCCTAAAACCTCTCTGAACACTGGTTTTCTCATCTGTAAAATGGGGATCACCCTACCTTCCAGTCCTGTCGCGAGGATTCAATGAATTGATCCACGCAATGGTCTAACCACAGTGACTGGTATAGAGTGACATCTCAACAAGTGGCCGCTGTCATTCTCAGAATCATCATTGTGCAGCCCGCGACACATCTTGTTGAATAAGTGGTTATTTACGTATTTATTTTTTAAAGGAAAGGTCCAGGCAGGAAGAGAGGAGAAAGGAGCATCCTATTTATTTTATTTAGTTGTTCATCTTGGTTGTTTCCCCCGGCCCTGGGTCTTGAAGCGGGCACCTTGGGATGTGTGTGGGCTGTGCCCTGTGTACTAAACTGCTAGACCATCGGGATGCACTGGTGGTTATTTATTAATATCAGAATATTGTGATCATTTAAAAAAAATCCTGCCCACTTTTTTTTTTTTGGTAACCAGAAGAAATAATATCTGACAGGAAAGATAATAATAAATATTGGTTGGCTATTTTATGAATGAATAAAAAAGATCCAAAATGACTAACATCATGGGACGTTTTGTTCAATTTGACATTTATTTCAGCGGAGATTGGGGATGATGCTCCCTCGTTAACCTTCCCACAGACCATCAGGCCTGGCAGAAGGGACACAGGCCTCCACCACAGCTCATCCTTCAAGACTCACTCACATGCTTCCCCCTACTGGCCTCTGGGCTTTGCCCACGCTATTTGGCCTTAGAGAAAATGTTCTCTTCCATCCTGGTTGGGAGCTCAGGCTTCTCACTCCCTGTGTGTAACATGTCATGAGGGCGAAGACAGAAATGTTCCTGGAAGTTGGTATGTCAGAAACATTGGATGGGGGCGATGTAGGATTATTTGCAGCTTTAAATAACCTGGTAGGCTTCACATAAGAATTACCTGGGTGCTTTTAAAAAATGTCACTGGCTAAGTCCATGTCAGACCAATTAAACAGAATTTCTAGGGCAGGGGTCAAAGCATTGATATTTTTTAAAAGTACATCCCTCCTCCCAAATTTTATTCTCGTATAGAGCTAGAAGAGACAACTGCTGCTTTATTATATTATTATATATTATATATATGCTTTTCTAGCCCTAATATATTATATATATGCTTTTCTAGCCCACCGGACTGGGAGCCCGTTGGGAGACGGTCTTGCATCCATAGCATTAACAAAGAGATTAATAGGTACTTAATGAATGTTTATGGAATTAGGTGAAAATAATCTGTTCTGCTAAACACCATGACCTTTGTTAGCGCAGGATGATGGTGTTTCTGATTTATTTAATGTCAGAGTCTCGTTTCTCCATCTCTACTCTGGGAGTGAAAACAGCATCGATTTCTTGGCGCTCGCTCTGGTGAAGGGTGATGAGCTGCATGGGTGAAGGGGCCAGGAACCAGAAATGCCCCCTGAATGTGATCGTCTTCGCTCACTTCCACTAAGTTCCCTGGCAGACGGTCAGCAGAAAGGAAGGTGAAGACGCGTCTCCGAACGAACGTGAGCAGGAACTGCCGGCACCCACCGGGTACAGCCCCCTCTCCCTCCACACCACTGCAGCAACAGCGGTGGCGGCGACTTTGTTGATGACAAGCCCAAACTCTGTGCAGGATCCCTCCTGTTTGTTTTTAAAGCCCTTTACATATATTATTTCCTTCAAGCCAATGACAATCCTGTATTATGATGCTGGTTTTCAGACGAGAAAAATGGAGGCTCCAATGGACGACAGAACATGTTCAAGGTCACACAATGGAGCAGTCACGTCAAGGTCAAATCCAGTGTCTTTAATGACCTCCATCACTGTCATCACTGCATGTGCCTATTTTTCAGGGACAGGCAGTTTGTGGTAAACTAGCTCTCAGACTTGGTTGTTGCTGGCTCTTTCCTTCTGGATGTGTCCAGATGGGAGGACACAATACCCTCATCTCACCTGTTCATATAAATCTCTACCAGACAAATGACAAGGTGGCCATTCGCTGTGGGCCCATTTCCTTTCTTTGTTGTCTTTTGGAGGCAATAACGATTGTGGGCACTTCTGAATCCACCTGAGCTAGATTTGAAGCTGAACTCTGATAAGCTCTGTGACTTTGGGCAAATGTCTTAAACTAGCTGAGACTCGGCATTCCTTCTGTACAATGGGACTAGGAAGCGTGGGCAACAACCTGAGCGATGGTGAGGACTAAATAAGGCAGAAGTGCCTTGATCCGCAGGGGGACTCAGAAGCAGCAGGTAGATATAGGCCTTGTTGTTCCTCTTTGGAGAAGATGGCCTCGCTGTCCAGAGGCCAGCCACCTGCCTGTAACGGGAGCAGACAGGCTGGCTGGCTGGCTGGGACCCCGTGACGTCCAGCGTCTCCATTCAATTACCTTCATCTGTGGGTAAAACAGCCCCTGCGTAATGGACTGATTAATCTCCTTATCGTGCGGAGCACATGGTGTAATTACATCAGAGAATTCAGATCCCCAAGCGCAGCATCAATCAACTGAGAGAGGGCAGCTTCTCCCCTCCGTTTCCTGACAGCCTGGGGGGGGCGGCGGGAAATATGTCTTCTCATCCTTCCCTCAAACGCAAGATCAGGAGGGAGAATACCCAGAGCAAAAGGCTACCTGGGGAGCAGGCAAGGCAGGAAGAGGAGAGGAGCGAGCCTAATTTCAGGTCAGTTAACTCTCAAGTTCTGTGACAACCGCCACTCCCCAACCCCACTCGTAAGTCCACTTGCTGCTTAAGTCTGGAGTTGAATAAGCAGGAGGGAAGGGAACCTGCCCCCTCCCCCGCACTGTTTTTTAAGAATGGCTGGAGAATAGGAAAACTATTCAAAATTGTTTTATTAGATTCTTAACTATTATGACCACAAAGGTGTTTCTCTCTTTGTCTCACCACAACCTTATAAGAAAGATGCTATTATTAGTACCCATTGTACAGATGGAAAAACTGAGGTTTGGAGAAGTTGAAGATTTCCCAGCTAGTAAGTGGCAGAGCCAGGGATCCAAATCTGTCTAGTCTAACCGAAATTCGAGCTCCTGGGCTCTGTTCCCTTCCCAACTAGAAGTGCTGGACCCGTGCGAGAGGATATTTACCTCTTTCTCTCTTCTAGTGCATACTTCAGCCACCCTCCCCATCTGTATCTCCCACAAAGACTCAGTCATCCACTCATCAAATAATTTATGAGCATCTATTATGTGTCAGACATTGGCAAGGTCCAGGAAGCAAAGACCCCTGTCCAGGGAGCCTACTCTCCAGGAGAGCTAAGCCTATGGGAGAAAGCATGCCAAGACCCTCACTGCGACGTGAGGATGGTGGCGGGAACCTGGGTGCATCTCAGGCGCCATGCTGTGAAGAAGCTGGCTATCAAAGACAGGGAGGGCATAGAGTGATCTGCATGAAGTTCTAGAACAGGCAAATCGAACCGATCATTAAGATGGCCTTTACCACTGAGATTAGGGAGCTGCCTGAGAAGAGACCTGAGGGAATTTTCTTGATGGGGCGTGGGTGACAAGAGTACACACGTGTGTGAGAACTCATTTCTTAGATGAGTTGGTGCTTAGATTTGTGCCTTTGATTGTGTGTAAGTTCTCCCTGAAAATCCCTGCCAGCAAAGACAAAAATAACGATGGTGGCAGTCATTTGTTGGATGCTTAATATGCACTGAGTCTTTAAAGCAAGGCTGCATTCAGTTCTCAGGGCACCATGATGGAGGCTCCAAGACGGGAAGCAACTCGTCAGAGATTGCACAGGTGGAAAGGCCAGAGCCAGGGTCCATCCCAGATCTGCTTCTGACGCAAAGATCTGGGACCACTGGACTGTCCTGGCTCCCTTTGTCATCGTGCTCACCCAGAGATTCATTTACATGTATTTATTCATCCTCGACCAAGAGATCTTTGGTATACTGTGCATCAGGCCTGGGTCTGAAACTCCCCGATTAAATCACACCCCAGGCTTGTGAGAGGGAAGACATGGAAACAAGTGTTCATATCACAGCATCACTGGTCTGATCCTGGGGAAGACACCGAAGGCCACAGGAGAGCTGATGCCTCAGTATCCTGCTCAGAGCCCATTCCAGTCCCTCTGCCTCTGTTTAATCTCTGAACCACCGAGAGATCCATAAAGCAGCCAGGGGGTGGGCCTGACATCTCTGAAATCAGGTAAGTGTGGCCAGTCTCAAGACCCCCACCACTCCGTCTCTGGTCTTCTGGTTCTTGTTGTTGCATATTCGGAGCTCCTGGGGATAAGTGGAAGGGTGGGCTTGGAAGCAGAAGAGAACCAGACTGAGTCAGATGAAAGCCTCAATTTCTCAGTCCATGCTGCTTGTCAGGACACCAGGAAACAAGGCTTCTTTTGCTGATTGGGCGGCCAGCTATTCTGTGAGATCTAGGACATATCACATCCTCTTCCTGAGCTTCAATTTTTCTGTAGACAGATTTTGTGGCTTCCCTCAGTCTCTCCCCAAGCAAAACAGATATCATTAGAGAGTTTCTGTCTGAAGCAGGCTGGTAACTTGATCACTCGACCCGTTGCAGGCTCTTCAGGGCAAGTTCTGAGACAGCTCTACAGCATACGGCTTGAACACTACAGACACAGGTCAGCGCTCAGACGCCCCGGCCCTCTCATACGAGGCGTCCTGCACTCAGAGCTGCTCTGTCTCGTTCACAGCTGAACAGTGCCGGACTTGATGCAGAGAAGCCGAGCAGACAGGCGACTGGAAGGCCTACTCATTTAGGGCACGTGGAGAAAATGATGAGGTCTTTTTCTTCTCCGCATAAGAAGCCCAGAGACGTGTTTTTGTTTGTGCTTCGGGTGCTCTGCAAACGCCCACATTCATTGCCAGCCTTCAAGATCAGGCATCTCATGTACAAATTTCAGTTTCAAATGAGATGGGGATTGGAGACCGAGGAGCTGCGAGGACTCCGCCCCCACCACTGCCCCAGGCAGCGATCGTCCTATCTGGGTCCATCCCATCTAGGTAACAGTGAGCCCCTAACTCATCGGAGTCCCTACATAGCTCACTTCACCCACGTCTGTTCCCCATTCAGCCTGGTAGGTGTTTACTTTGCGAGTCCCTGGGTGAGAGCCTGGTTCCCCCTGCACTCCTCAAATGTTTGCAAATGCACAGGGCGCACCGCACCGGGCTTCAGTCTCACCGGCAGCCATACGAGAGGCTAGCTGTAACCTGATGGTACCCTGATGTCCACTCAGAAAACCAAGGTCCATCCTTTCCTCTTCCAGTGTGGGCAGGAGGGTGAAAGCACCTCTCTGGCTAGGGGTGGGTGCTCCAGGACCTGCCCGCATGGATCTTCATGCATGTCCTCATTTCCCTGGTAGAAAAGACATACTAAGCCACTGGCTTTCTTCCTTTTCCCTCGGGACTCTGTTCCCAGGTTCAAACTAGCAGGATCAGCCTCCGTCAGGCCTGGGGAGGGTTATGAGGCTGACACTGTGGTCTCCAGCTGCCAGGATGATCTTTTAATCATCTAAATGCATGACTTTCAAATGGGATCCACAGCCCAGGCTGATCAGGCTCCTTTGGAATCGTGGCTGACACTTTCTGTAAATACAGACTCCTGGGCCCCCCACTCGGGGATTCTCATCCAGTGGGTCCTGGTGACACAGGATGGACATCAGTATATTTAGAGCCAGTTCTCAGGGCAGGCGACTAGAGCCAGGCCAGGGTAGGAACCACAGTTAATAGGCTAAACCACTCACTTTGTTCCACCTGCTCGGCTTCCCGTCTCTGTCAATGTGGCCTTTTCTATTTGGGGGCTCTCCTGTTTCTATTTCTGCCTCACCTTGAACTTCCGCCAAGGATATGTCCCAAAGCTGGATGGCTTTCTCTGATTTTCTCCCTCAACCACCTTGAATTATATCCTTTAGGCTTAGCTCAGACCCCAAATGCCGAGTACTACAGTACTACAGGGCAGGAAAAATGACAGCCCAGAAGAGCATTTAAGGGAGACAGGTTTTCAGTAAGAACCAGAGAAAAAGTCAGAGTCTGGCCCTCTCCCCCGCCAACCGTGCATGGATATTTCTCCAGACTGTAGACCTTCTTGTTTCTTCTCTTCATCACCCCCTCCTCTCCAGTGTGAAGCCTCGCCTTCCTTTAGGATGCATTCATGGGAACCTGTGGCCTTTTGTCTCCGGGCTTTGGAAATCCACCGGCTGTTCCGCACACCTCGAGGGCGGGTGGTTGGAAGGAGTTGGTCTTGAGCGGTGGTGATAGAAGCTCAGTGGCAAGCCGCGTGTGGATTACCGCGTCCAGGGGCCTCCTTAGATGAGAGATAAATATCTAAACCTCTAAAAGCCATGGAAACAGCGGCTCTTCAAGGTGATTTCGCACACACACAAAAGGAAAAGAAAGTGGAGTTCAGATGAGGGCCCCCCCCCACCCCTGCAGCTACCAGCCTTTCTCTAAGCCTGTGCAGGACTAGTTGAGAAAGGAGGGAGCAGGAGGCAGAGAGGATTTGACGGTGGGAGAAACCAGCTGCAGAGTCTGCTTTTTTGCCAGTTGTCTCTGGCTCCCAGGTGGGTTCATAGGAGTGATGATGGTGGTTCCGGTGATGACAAACAGCCAACAGGTACTCAGCCCTTCCCACATGCTGGCTCATGGGAACTGCTCTGTGGGTTCAGCAGCTGTGACATGGGTGCTTCCTTTGAGAACTTTCCTGAATTCCAGATGAGAAAACTGAAGCATGGGGAAGTTCTGCCCAAGGTCACTTGGACATTCCCAGTGGACTTGTATTTTGCTAATATCTTCTAGATATGATGTGTGCCACCAGTCATTTGAAGAACTTAAAATACATCTGTGGAGGTCAGCTGTAATAAAATGAATTTTGAGCCCTAAGATGCCAGGTCCTGATCTAAGAGTACACTCTCCTTTGCCCTCCCTAATATTATGCTTGAGAAGCCCCATTTACAGGGAAGGAAACTGAGCTTCAGACAGATTCCTTCACATGCCTGAGGTCACATAGGGTATGAACAGGAGAACTTTAATTCAAATCCAGTCTGTTTGCTTCTAGAATCCAAGCTCTGGCCCCACAGACCCATGAAGAGGTAACACACCTTTGCAGGGTCATTACAATAAGGTTTACCGTGATGAAACGTACCGAGCTCTCGGGCTTCCTTGTACAAATGATTACTGAGCATCTGCTGTGGGCCACGCTCAGGAGAGGCACAGGGGACAAGATGGTAGGAAAACAAATATGGCTTCAGGCCTCGTGGGGATTAGAGTCCAATGGAAGAAGTAAAAGATCTGTAAATAAGCAGAAGAACTAAGAAGGAAAGTGGTTAGGACTGGGTGAGCAGGAGAGAGGGTGGCTGGGGGAGAAAGCAAGAAGTGAGAGAGGGGTCAGATGAGACGGGAAGGGCTGCAGGAGTTGATTTGGCAGAGCCTCGTAGGGCATAGGTAGGTATTAATACTGAGAGCAAAGGGGAGTCAAGTTAGCTTTTAGGCAGGAGAATGACATGGTCAGGGTCACTCTTTGGAATGTCTGCTCTAACTTCATCATACACACACACATACATACATATATCATATATACCATACATACAATATACATAGGATATACCATACACACATGCACATATATGCACACACATAAACACATATACACAAATCTATATGTATGCACATACTCACACATATCTATACAATGAGAGGAAGTGGTAGGAAGGCAGACAGGAGGCCTTGCAGGGATTTGGACAAGAGATGACTTGGGCTGAGGAAAGAGGGAAGGGATATGTGACTTGTTCTCTGGTACAAGCTCCTTCCTGAAATCCGGTCACGTTTTTGGCCACCAGCAGCTAGGGGGGTTGAAGAGGCGGGGGTGACTGAGTGTAACTGCCTCCCTGCAGCACCATTTCTAGGAGAGAGCAGTGGTTCCCAGAAGGGACTGGGCCCCGGAGACACCTGCAGAGCTCCTGTCAGCAGAAATTGCTGGGCCCCACTCCTGAGTTTGTGATTTGGTGGGTCTGGGCTGCGACCCAAGAAATTGTTTCCTAAAGAGCTCCCCGGTGGTGCCGCTTCTCTGACAGGGACACCAGGTTTTGAGACTCGGTAGAGTAGAACGTACCCGATCTGCAACGGTTTCACTTCAAGTTGAGTCTAGAGTCTGCCCTTATTTAACCTGAGTAGATAGAACTGAATTCTCTCGCCAATATTCAGGATTCTTTTGAATCCGTTAAATGGGACCAGAATCATCAACAGTGTGTATATTTACAGTAAATTACATAAAAGGTTTATTATAGCAATTAGCATGTAAAAGGGCTCAATAAATAATAACCGTGGTTATTACCCCCCCACAAAAAACCTTAAACCAGAACTTTGCCAATGCGCATTAGCATTGAGACTAAAAAACTGTATCTTTAATGAACATCAAAGCCCGGGAGCACTAAAATAATAAGTAGCTAATCTTGGTAAATAATAACAAAAATTGGGGGATACATATTAAGAAGTTACTCTTTGTCAAACAAGACTTCAAAGGCAAACAGGAATCGAAGAGATTTCTTTCATGCCTGCTAAATCAGCTGGTCCATCCATCCATTAAGTGGAAAACCTTTTCATTCATTCACTCATTCATTCATCCACTATTTTCCCATCCATCCATCCATCCTTCCATCCATCCATATAGCCAGCCACAGATGCACAGATTTTTCTAAACACTGTTTTGGGCTAAATATTATCTAAGGTAGTATGAACTTCAGTGGGAACAAACCTTCCATCAAGTGGGTCTAGAATTTGGCTCTCTTTCCATGTTTCACCCAGAGCAGTCCACACCCTGGCAGAAAGCAGCAACCAAGAACAGCATGCTCTCAGCCACCATGAGAACCAAAGAGAGGTGGGTAAGACTGGAGGCTCTGGAATGAGATAAATCCCAGGTCAGTTCCTGACTACTGATCCTACCACCCACCCATTCAGCTATCTTGGACACATGACCTACTCTGTGAGCCTTGATTTTCTTCTCAAGAAAAATAGGAATGTTATTAGTATCTATCTCCTGGGCGTGGTTGTGAGAAAATACATCATTTATATAAAGAAGTTGGCAAGATTCCTGATATATATTAATTAAATGCTAAACAAATCAGAACTATGACTGTTAGCCGCGGAACAGAGTACAGAGGGTCGACGGGCAATGTGCTCAGACTGATGTTTTCAGTATCAGCAAAAGCCAAACTTTGCTTGGTGAGAACCCCGCCTACCAAAGAGACAAGAGAACACCCCTGACCCAACCCCCCATCCCTTTTCCACAATTTTCTACCATATAGATTGGTGTCTGGTTTGAGGAACAAGGAAAAGAAACTAAAACTTATCAATACAAACCTGATATTAATAAAGCCCTGTCTGCTTTTCCAAAGCATCCTTTTTCCTTTCCTCTCATTTATTCTATCAAAACCCAAAGTTTGAAGTAATCAAAGGTTCTTTTAGTCTTATTTTGAAAAGAAAGAAACAATGCCAGGGAGGTCACACAGCAAGTTAATAGCCGGTCTCTGGTTTAATTTTCTTGAATGTTCTTTCCACTGCACCACCACATGGCAACTAAGCTCAATTTCTTGGGTTTTCCCCTTTTAATAAATAGAAAACCAGAAGACTTTGGCTGACTTATCTCGTTTTTTATATCCTAATGCTGTCACTGGAAAAAAAAAATGTATATGCATGCATTTTTGGCTACTGTGAATTATTAATGACAATCTCTTTAGTATGTCAATTCCATTCCTTTGTTTGAAACATTCCTTTTGGCATTGGCAATAGCATGGAAATAAACAGTTTATTTGCCAATAACATAGCTTATTAAATTTTCATCAAATAGAGTATTGTAGGCACGTAGTTAGTAGGATATATCCCCTTGGGAGTGCGAGAGATCACTTTAGAAATGAATTAATAATGGAGCCTTTGGAAACCAAAATAAAATGGCCAATGGAGTTTGATATGGATTATCCCTATTTGAGCTATAAATCAATGGAGTTGGTCTCACCCTGCTTCCATTAAAATCTTCTTGTTAATTATTTTCAGAAGATATAAGAACAACCAGATGTGAGGGGATTGCTTTGCTTCTTGTTTTCTTTTGAAAACCATGAGCTCTTCTTAAGATACTTTAAGCATGCAGCTCAATATTATTGCATGTTAAATCCTAGGAGTCTGACATTATGGGTTAAGAATGGAGATGTGAAACCAGACGGCTTCTCTCTGTCTCTGTCTCTGCCTCTCTCTCTCTCCAAGAGAACATAATAGTATGTTTTCTGTATCTTATCCTTACATTATCCTCACTCATTAGCAGGGGGATGGAACTACTGAGATGTTTCTGCCAGTGGAAAGGGTCTTAGACAGAAGGTTTCACTCCTACTCACAATATTCTCCTACAGACCAATGGCTAGCACTTGTGAAATGACTTTGTGGCAGTTATTCCATTGCTAAGCAAAGTGTCAGCTATTTAGTGGATCTAATAATGTTTTATGAATGAATTTTTAAAAAATATGAAAGCATAATCTTGGAGTTAAATGGCTGAGATGATGCCGGCAGCAACCACCCTACTGATAATGTGGCATCTATTGAAGGCTGACTATGTGCCTAGCACTATGCTAAATGAGTTGACAAGCGATATCTTTTCCATTATCGAAGGAAATCTCACATAGTGAACATTAACATTATCTTCACTGTGCATATGAGAAAGCAGAACCAGGAGGCAGCTAAACTAACTACCTAGGGCCACTAATAAACAACTCAACCAGGATTCAAATCCAGATACATCTATTCCACAGATTCTCGATGAAGGGAGGATATTTTGCCCTCGGGGTGGTGAGGGACATTTGACACTGTCTGAAGGCAGTTTAGTTGTCACAACTGAGAAAGTGTGACAGGCATCTGGTGGATAAAAGTCAGGGATGCCACGGACCTACGGCAATGCACGGGACAGTTCTACCAAGCAAATAATGATCTGGCCCAGAATGCCACTAGTGCTGAGAAAACTTGAGAGATTCCTGATACCCTTAACCACTAAGTTACACTGCCTCTAAGTTGCACATTCTCTTTTCAGAACTTAGGGAGATCAAAGCTTCCAGATTCCCACCTCATCCTCCTGGAAGATTTATTGGAAATAAATGTTTCTGAATTTATCACATTATAAAATATAGATGTACATACAACTTTTCAGGAACACACATTTCTCATAAGGCAAGAGACACGTGAATGATGACGCAGAATAGGTGAGGATGGCTGATACAGCAGCCTGGAGGGATACTGGTTGGGGTTACTGCAGCTCAGCGGTTTACTGGGCGGCCGGCCGCTGTCCTTAGTGCTGAACCACTGCCGGGTGCTCAGGACATGAAGCAGCAAAGCCCCCGGCTGTGAGCAGAAATTCTGCCCAGGTGCCCAAGTGCACAGGCAGGGCTACACCTTTATTTTTTTCCCCTAGTTTCCATATCTCAAGGACACTCTGCCCCCACCTTTGGAACAAGTTAATTAACATGCGGGAAACACTGCTATTTTTGAGTCCATCTTGAAGAATTTTCGGTCTGGGGTTTGACAAGGTGGCGATTATTTTCCTTCCATTATTCATTCCTTCAACCTTCAAGGACTTTTCTGCCAGTGAGTACACAGGCCTGCCACACACATGCTGATGCACACATACTCTCTCTCTCTCTCTCTCTCTCTCTCTCTCTCTCTCTCTCTCTCTCTCTCTCCCTCCCTCCCTCCCTCCCTCTATAGTAAGAGAGCAGCGGGGAGGTAGGAATGCCCAGATACTCGGGGAAGTATGTGTCCTAAAAGAGATGGGGAAGAAATAAAATGATGGGGGTACAGGGCTTCATTATTAAAACAAACAAGCCAGTGACCAGGATTCAGTCATCAAGGGAGGATTATGTTCCTTCCTTCCATCTCAGACTAGAAGCTAAGGTTGCTATGAGGTTTGATAAGAGGAGGAGTGGATGGATCTCCTCTCAAGTCCATCTTTGGAGGTCACAATGTCCTTTGGAAGGTCAGAAGACCTGACATGTGAAGCGTAAAGGATCCAGTAACTGGGAGTAGTTCTCAAGGGTTAAGATGGGATGAGAAGTTGGATCTTAAAAGATCCTGTCCTCATTCTTATGCAACTTTGGATCTTACTTGGAGAGTTTCTTGTCCAAAAAGTTACAGAAAATGCCTGGAGGAAGTCAAGTCATTCCTGATAAGTTGACTCAGAATTGACCTCCTTAGTCTCCACTCAACGTGGTCGAACACCTGTGATCTTAGGGTATTCTGCCATGTACTGGCCCAGAAAACAGAAGGACTGACTCTCCACTTGTGTAAGTGTTGACCAAATTCAGATACAACTGCATACAATTGACTGAGCTATAAACCCTGCAAAGAACATTTGAGGCATGGAAGGGTACTCAAGGAGTTTGGGTAAATGGATGAGGGTTCCATCTGTGTGCATGTGAATGCACACAGGTGTAACTTCCCTGTCATGGAGATCTGTGGGGATGCTGCATGGGTACATGTGAAAATGACCATGACCATTCAATACTGTGGGTTAAGAGTGTCATATCAATAACCATTTTTCCTTTGGATCCATGATTGTCCTGGAAATTTAAAATAAATTGTTTTGCCCTTTTGTCCATCTATCCACCGAAGTGATTCGTTCCAGGAAGAAGGGGCTATTGTGCCATGAATTGACACGTGCAATATTTTCAGTTTCCCAGTTGTCTCAGATTCCTTTTTAAATTCTCTCTTGAGGCCCCTTAGACACATGTCAAAGCTGTTACTTCATCTTAGAGATAGAGAAACTGAGGTCCATCTAGAAAGGTGAGTGAAATCCACACAAAGTTACATATCAGTCATGGGGCAGTGCCTCAGGTTGGGTCATGTCTCCTCAGCACCAGGGACTGAGGCAGCAGCAAGTTGAGAACTGACTTTTGAGTTAGTCAGCTCAAATCCCCAAACATAGGACCTTGTACCCTCTCTCTTTTGCTCGGACATAATAATCCTCCAGTCTTGGAATCTGACCTGCTCTGGGCCAGGAAAATCTACCTGGTAGTGGACAAAGTTCTCTTGGGAGAAAGATACTACAAAAGAGGTCCACCAGCATTGCTATGAGACACGGAGAAGATGCAACTACCTGAAACCTTCTATGGCTCCCTCTTGCCTTTAAGATAAGGTCATGTTCCTCATGATACTCAGCAGATCCCGTCTCTTCCCACCACCCCAGCAACCTCCATTTAACTCCCCCAACTTTCACCTCACCTTGGAGAGGTGTCATCTCTCTAGGTGAGCCTCAAGCTTTGCACACGTGAGAGACACCTTCCAATCTTCCTCTCCTCTCTCCTGTTTCTACCTCAAGTTTTATCCTCATCATTATTTCCTCTGGAAGTGTTACCTGCCTCACCAAGAAGAGTCCCTCTCCTGTCAGCCCATCACCCAAAGAGAGAGAGAAAGTAAGTTCTTATCTGCATTTGTATCTGGTTGGCTCAGTATTGTAGTTCCAGACTCTGGCTCAATGATGGTCATGATGAATGAATGAATGAATGAATGAATGAATGAACAAACCTCCTTCTGGGTCTCTTCAACAGAGTTAGCAAGGAAATGAGTGAAAAGTAGAAGCAGGCTTGGGGAGTAAGTAGAGAAGGTAGACATTTTATTGGTAGAATCAATGATATGAGGACCCAGGACTGTCTCCAAGGCACCGCAATGCTGCTCTGTGGTTCACAGGTCTTTTGCTCGCTGGGCACGGAGGAGGGCTGGGCGGAGGTGTCTGAAGCTAAATAGCTGCAATCTAGGGAAAGGTAATTGCAGGATTTGAAGGTGATTTTTTTTCCATGTCTGGCTCTGCTCAGAGGAAAAAGTGATCCCAGACCTCTCAAATGGAGAGCACATGGACAGTCCGAGGCAGCTGCAGGTGGAGGGGACACTGTCAAATTTGGTTGCTGGGGGCAGACATAACCTTAGAGAGAAGGTGAAGAGTGTTAAGGGGGCAAGAAAAATCTGGGAGAAAAATCTAGGAGGAAAAAAGAGAGAGGCAGAGGAATGGGGTCCAAGGAGGAGAGAGCCAGGCAGGCAGATCTCCAGCTCCGGGAGCCTCAGGAAAGGTCGGGAACGGGGAGAGACTTTGGATAGCAGGCCATCCCTCTGAACACTCATGTCATTCTTTCTGGAAATCTATATTCCGATGGATGCTCTTTCATCGAAGACTTACAGAAGGGGTAAGAGCAACATGGAGTTTCTCAATCCAGCTGCCTGGATTCCAATTCCAGCTTCTCTACCTCTGGGCTGAGTGGTGTGGGAAAGTGAGTCGCTTTCAGCCTCTGCCTACTCCTCTGTGCAACGGCGACAGTACCTGCACCAGGCTCAGGGAGTATCGATCTCATTGCAATGGGGGCAAAAATCAAACAGTCCACACTATGGGTTCAAGAAATATTAACTAGTATGTATAGTGTCTTGTGTTATTATTTACCTCTGTATTTCTAGTGTCCCCCTAAATGTCTTGCTGGTACAGAGTAGATCTCAAGCAAATATGGCACTAACAAAGGCAAGGATGAATGAATTACTCAAAGGAGCATCTCTCACATGCTATGAGGAAGTTATATGCCTGCATCTACTGGTCTGTCTATGTGAAACACCCTTCCCCATTGTCTTTCCCTGTGATTGTCTATGTGTAAGCCAAGACTCAGCTCAGAGAGTCTGTTCCAGGAGTTGACTTCCTGGCAGCACCTGGGGGAAAACCATGGTTGTGTCTCTGCTCTGAAAGTAGCAGCGAAGGGTAAAAAGAATCTTGAACACAGAGCCTGGGACTTGGATTTTCATTTCTGTTCTGTTCCTAGTCTTGAGAGTGACCTTGGAAAATATCTTGAGACTCCATGTCTCTATTTTATCATCTGTTGATTGTGGATGATCATGTTTACCATATACCATTGTTGTCAACATGTTTCTCCTTCAACACTATTTCTTGAACTCCTTACATGGAGCAGAGACCATATGGGCAGTGGAAAAACTTAGTGAACAAGACAAGCAAGATCTCTACTGTAAAGGAGCTCATAATCAAGGTGGTAGACAGACATGAAAAAAACATATTCTCAAAAACATATGCAATTATAGTTTGTGATATGTGAAACAAGGAATGGAAGAATAGGGGAGACTGCCTTGAAATCTGAAGGGCAAAAAGAAATAGCCATTCAGAAGGGAACTGAGTAAGGGCATCCCAGGCAGCAAGGACAGTAGATGCAAAGGCCCTGAGGCAGAAGAGAGAGCTCAGGGGGTTGGAGAGACTGAAAAGAGAGGACAAGATTTGAGCAGAATGGAAAAGGGAAGAGAGGACTAAGGTCAGAAATATGGGGGAACCAGGCCTGATGGGGACTGGCAGACCACAGCAAGGAGATTCTACGTGAGACAAGGGGTGTTAGACTGGTAAAGTCACATGGGAATGTCACCTAAGACCATGGCGATGGCCTCATAATTAGCCTTTTGGTTTCTCCACTGGCAACGCGTAATGACAATATGTGTTGTGCTGTCCGCTTTGTCCCTGCTATGGTGATGAGCGGGACATCCTGCAAGTGACTTCAAGTGACATCTCTCTAGGACAGCAGCGCATACCTAAGCCTGAGGGTGGCTGCAGGGAGCACCGCGGCCCTGCTTGTGCCAGCACTTAGACAAGGCTGGACTGTTATCAAAGGGGAGGGCGCATCCTGCAGTCTGATGTGGAGCCATGATGCATGTGGCTATTCTGGGCGTAGTGGGAGGGAGGCCGGGAGGGGCTGGCCAGAAGAGCAGAGTTATTTCAGGACACTGCAGCAGGCAATTTGCAGCCCGAACACACAGAGCAAATCTGGATCCCTTGGTGGGGCCAGAGACCCTGAAATTTTGGAAGCTAAAGGGTGAACCTAGATGGCTGAGAAGACGCACTTCCGTCATCAGGCAGTCTGGCACAGGTCCTGGGGACCGATGGGATTGATGCCCGCTCTGTGACCTTGGGCAGGTGCCCACGTGGTGCTGGGCATGCTGCCAAGCACCTTCCCTGCATTAGCTCATTGTGTCCCCCAAGCACCAACGACCCAGCCTCTGTGTCGCTCCCATTTCACAGATGAAGAAACTGAATCACAGAGAGGTGAGAGACTTAACCAGGTCCCGTTGCGACTGGTGGCGGGACCAGGCTCTGAACTCAGCTCTCCTGATCCCAAACCGCTTCTTCTGTGTTATCCTTCCTACCTCATCTTAGCCCAGGACAGAGCAGAGCTGTCGGGATAACTATGTAGGAGAGTCATGCAAAGTCCCCAACGGGGTGTCTGCAGGTAGGAGCTTGTCTTGCAGACATCTGGGTGACATGTCATTTGATTGCACTCCGCTCTTTGAAATGGCCTAAGTGCCTGCAGATGTGTGGCACTGTATTCCTGCGAGGGAATAAAAATTCAGGAGGAACTGGGAAATTGGGATTTTGAAAGGGGTACTAGCCATTGGGGAAAATATCTGGACTAAAGTATGTCACTTAGAGGAAGCTCAGAGGGAAGAAAATCTCAATGTCAATTACATTTATAAAGAACACTGATGCCTGTCCTCTTTCAAGCAGTCTCATGAGGCAGGTGGGCAAGAAGGTACTGTCTCGTGTAACAATCAAAGTTCTGAGACTCACAGGTTAGGTTGTTCAAGACCAGAGAGCAACCAATGGGAGACATGAGGAAACCCCAGGCTGCTCTTTCTCCAGCAGGTCTCTAACCCGTCAACCTTCTTAATGAAGAGTGAAAGTGAAAATTCACAGGGGGCCTGGATTTCCCTGTTGGGCATTCCTTCTCTACTTTTATGACATGATCACTGGATTCCCCCTCGAGGGACCATTTTTCTTTCTCTGCACTCATTTCAGTGGGTCCAAGCTCACAGGGTTACACCCCAGTTCTAGGAATGAACACATGATCCAGTCCTGACCAATCAAAGCATCGCAAGTCCTTGGCCACAGCGATTGGCTCCTAGCTAGGCACCTATCCGACCCAACCAATCAGAGCCAGTGAGATTCAATTCTGAGCCTTTTTTTTTTTTTTTTTTTTTTTTTAATTAAAGTCATTGAAAAGAAGTCTTCTTTTACTAGAGGTTGTAAGAAGGATAAGACAAAAGTTTGGAGCTCCTGGCAACCTTCTTGTCGCCGCAAGAGGAGAGGTTACCTGAGCAATGAATAGGGAGAAGGCACTGTTTAAGCTCCCGGCCTCAGACCTAAAGTTCTTCAACTTTTCAGCTGTAGGAACAAATACATCCTCTTTATTATAGGTGCTGCCTTGGTGTGACTTATATGCCTTGTAACTAAAGGACTCCAGTGAATGCACAGCTGGTACCAGATGGAGCTGGCACTTAACCCAGACTTGCTTTCTCCAGAGTCACGCCTCCTTCCAAATGTTTCTTAAACCTCAGCAGCTCACACAGAGATCAATCAAGATCTCTTGATCACTAATGTGTGCATTTTCTATACTCATATTTGCTTATTATTATTCGTGAAATTGACTTGATTTTTGGCTTCATAATTTAGTTAACAAGGAAACCTCCTATCACAACTGTAATGGGAAAATGAGTTTCCTGTTCAGACATAGATCACCTTACAAATAGATACTACGAAAACAAAGGAACATTATTAAATTCCAGCTCAGCACCGCGACCTGCCTGGGGCTTGAAGCCTGGCACCTGCTCCCTCTTTTGTTAAGAAAGGAAGATGAGCAAGTGCTGAGAGGTTAAAAACACAGCAGTTCCACACCGAGACAACTCTTGGAAAATAGGAAGGATAGAAAGAGAACTGAAAACACGATCACATTCTCATCACTTCATTACACGCTATTTCAGGCTGCACCCAGGAGCTCACCTAAAATCTCTCAGACAAATAGTCCTGTGGGTCCAAAACTGTGGAAAGGGCAGCACCCCGAAATCCAATTTATCTATTCTCTAAGAGCACCCCTGGTCTGGGGTGGAGGGGACTTCATCATGTCTTCTCTTAACAGTTGTGCCCAACCGTTAATCACCTAGATAATCACGATGTTGATAAGTGATTCATTAAACTACAAAGTATCTTTCCCCAGGTGGAGCCTGGAGACCTTACAGCAGCTAACACACACACCCATTCAGCTACGACTGGAAAGACACATGTAGTCCTTCCTTACCAGCTGAAATTCCCTGCCCTCCACCTGTCCTGGGGCTTCTCCATCGCCCATTCATGCCTACTTGGGAGCTACCTTCGTCCACACCAGAAGAGCCGTCATGTTTGCCGTGGTGATAGATTCTCAACAAGATCGGTGATGGAATGATGGTGCCTGCATACTGCATCTGACTCTTGCAGAGAAACTTTTACATGGACTCAATCAGACTCCAAGAATCAGAGCGACAAACATGGTAAACAGATGCCTGCCAACCTCGGAAGGGTCCGCTCTAGCTGTGTGGTCTCAGACAGTCGTTTAGTTCAGATCCAGATAGACCACATTACTCTCTGCAAACATGAAGACTTGCCCGCGGTCAAATCAACAGTACTAGAGTATAGACAGCCTCTAGGGGCAGAGGGATGATTTGTTGTGTTTGTTATTTCATTTCATGCCTAACTATGATGAAAAGCAACATTGTCCAGACTGTTCTGTTGAACATTGGTTCTACAAGTTGTCAGTCACTTCTTGCTCCTCTATCATGGCCTGGGGATTGGACCATGGATGCAAATGGCATTCAGACACATTGGGTTAAAATGAAGAATTCTGTTTCTTTGTTGCTGCAGGACTTATCAAGGCCTTTAATATGTCAAGTGCAATGGGAGGGCCCGGGAAGAAGGGTGGTACGCAGCCTTTCTCAAAAATCTGTGGCCACACCATGTTTGGTTTGTGGTCTAGTGGGCTAATATTCCCCGGAGTCCTTTGGAAAACCCAATTCCAAAGAATAATTCAGTCAGCCTACCCTTATGGGGGAAAACTCACTCCTTCACCTTCAGAAAACTCTGATGGTTATGAAGATTTTTTCCTTAACTGAGAAAATCAGCTTCCCTGTAACTTACACCCTTGAGTTCTATTCGTCACTCCCTTCTGAGACACATAATATCTCTAAGTCTTGCTTCTGTTTTTTCCCCATAAAGTGGGACCGATGCTGGTCATGATTATCTGGGAGAATGACACAGGATAACTCAACGGGGTAAACTACTGAGTAAAGGAGTTATGTGCGCACTCACCCATCAAGGACCATCACAAGCTCATGCGCTACAACTTGCTTCAGGTAGAAACTTTAGGACTGGTTTTCCTGGAGACAGGTAACTCAGAACAGGGTTTCTCAACCTTGGAACTCTTGCTGGGGTTGGGGGGCTTTGTCCTGTGCATTGTGGATGTTGGCTGCAGCCCTGACCTCTCGTCACTAGACACCAGAGAACCTCTCCCACCGCGACAGCCAAACACCTCTCTGAACATCGCCAAAGTGACCTGTGGGGGAAAAGTGGCTCCCCACTGAAAGACCACCCTTCTAGATGTGTCAGTTGTATAGATGCAGGCATTCTGCACTACGTTTCTATTCCGTCCAATATGGCGACCACTACTCATGACTACTGAACGCCTGAAATGTGGCCAAGATGACTGAGGAAACAGTTTTCATTTTAATAATAAATTGAATATTAAATAAAGACTACTTTAATCATAATTTTTCATTTAAACACACACATAGAATTTAAATACACATTAGCTGCAAGCAGCCAGTGGCTACCCTATAGGATAAGAGAATGTGGTTGAAATCCATCTACTCATTTCCTCACAGATATTTGCTGAACACCTACTATGTGACAAGCACAATGCCACTTACTGGGAATGTGTTAAACAACGACAGCTACCACTTCTGTGCTCAGCGAACTAGTAGACACCAGCAAGGAAACTGGTGTACAAGACCATGTGGATTTGGGGCTCCCATGCCAGGCGAGACTCTCTCTTACAGGCCTATCACTTGACCTAAGATCCCACCATGTGCTCCACTCACTTGCAAGGTCTCCAAAGGACACATATGTTATCTCAAAAGGTAAATTTATTAACACCCACTGAGGTGTCAGGAAGTGTTTGTGTATGTGATTAATTACACTGAACAAATTCCCAAGAGCTCCGGCAAGTAGAGCCCTGTCCTGCTCATCATTACCATCCCCAGAGCCTGGCCCAGGGCCTGGCACATGTGGCTGATCAGCAAGTGCTTCCTGAGAGGAGATCCAGAACAGCCTCTTAAAGATGGTGACGGTTCTGAAGACCATGGCACGTCAGCGACACTGATGGGCTGGCCTTCACATACTCAGTATAGCCTCGGAGTGCCCTGTGCAGTGTGCTTAATAAACATCTGTTAATTAAAGCGTGTCGGGGGCGTGCCCTGGTGGAGCAGCAGTTAGGTCAATCGCCTCCGAAGGATGCAGACTACATACCCCAGGGTTCGGAGGGGAAACCACCAGTTCAAACAACCAAATAAAAATAAAATGCTTCTTCCTCTCTCTTCCAGACTGTCTGCCTCCTCACCTTCATTCCTGTCCCCACCTTGCCTTTAAAAAAATAAAAAGAGTGCAGGGAGGTGGCTGAGGAAGGTGCAAAGTCTGGGCCAGCCCCTGGGGACGCCGTTCAGACACGAAGCAGGCTTGACCTGTCTGGACACATGAGCTCCTAGATGAGACATAAGATATTTATTGTGTCCACCCCTCTAAAATTAATGCAGCAGTCCTGACCCCACTCCCTCAGAGTGAGTGTCAGGGGAGACATGGCTTTAAAACGATCGTTTCAGTGAAGGAGATTCTAGGTCTGGGCCTAGTCTACTCTGATCCCTACAAGAAGAGGGCACCAGGCACAGAAAACACAGACTGAGGGACAGCCCTCTGCTGACTCAGTGAGAAGACCAATGTCTCTAAGTCAAAGAGAAAGGGCTCAGAAGAAACCAAAGCTGCCAACACCTTGACCTTGAACTTCTGGGCTCCAGTCCTAGTGAGGAAATACACCTGTGTGGTTTAGCCACCTGGTCTTGCTCTGTCAGCCCAAGTGGACTAATACACTGGATCAGTCAGCACACACCAGTCTCAGTATTAAATGCTCTGCCGGCGTCATCATTGCTCTGGTCCCCTGACATGTATTCTCCATCCTGTCGCCAGAGTGATCCTTTTCAGTGGAAGTCAGATCATGACACTTTTCTTCTCAAGCCCAGGTTTGCCATCTCACGCAAAATAGCAATTAGCATTCTAATCATCACCCAAAACCACTGCACAACCTGGCCACCCACTGACCTCTCTCTCATCCTATCATTCTCTGCTCAGATTGTGCCAACCACGCTGGCCACGCACAGCCCCACCTCAAGTCTCCTGTACTTGTATGCTTCTACCTGAGATGCTTTCCCCAAGTTGTCACCTGGACTGTCCCCACACTTCCTTCAAATCTTTGCTTGAATGTCACTCTGTGAGTGAAGCTTTCTTTAAACACCAGATGTAAATATGAATCCAGAGACCCCCCTCCCCGATGCCAGGCTTTCTAATCCCTCTTACCCTGAATCATTTACCTCCTCAGCGCTGACCACCATCTGACCACCATCTGTGTATTTCCGTGCTCATCTGCCTGTGGCATCTCTTTCCACTAAAACGTAGGCTCCACGAGGACAAAAGCTTTTATACAGTTTCTGCATATTTATCCTTGGCATCCAGAACAGTATCTGGCATGTGGTAGCTTCTCAATAAATATTTTTCAGTGAATAAATGGGCCCTCATGGTCTCTACACAATAGTTACTGTTACTATTCTTCTCATTTTACAGGTAAGAAAGTGAGGCTCAGAGAAGTGAATTTACTCATCCCAGATCAGATAATGAAGGAGAGCCGAAGGTGGGATCTGAGTCCATTCTCTTCATCTGCAGCTCCCCCAAGGAGGCTTGTGGTCACCTCTGCTGTGAGGGAACAGAAGCATAACCCCCATAGCTCACAAGTCATACTATTCTTGCTGCTCATTTTGCTCCCTCTGCCCTGTCCCCTGAGCTGGCTGAAGACGTCTGAGTGATTTTATTCTAGGAAGAAAGAAAGTAATATAAAAGCCACTGAGAATCAGCTCCTTTCCTAGGTGGTCATGGATCCAGCTCTGATCAGGAGCTGCGATGGGGAAACCAGGTCCTGATTTATCCACTCTTCTCTGTGTGATCTGGGGCACACTGTATAACTACTCTGAGCTCCAGTCTCCCTAGGAATGAGATAGGGGTTCTCATTCTTGCTTCTCAGCACTCTGGTGAGGGTCACATACCATAATATTTGAGAAAGGGAAATTTTGAAAACTGTAAAATGCCTTCCATACATTAGTTCTCAAACTATTGAATTCAAACAGGTGTCTCTTATAAGAAGTGCTAAAATCATTCAATATTGTGGCAGATTGTATTATATTCCTCTGTTCTTCCTGTTTCCTTGTGTCCATGTCCTTTGCCATATGACTTTGCAGCTCCAGCTAGGGGTGGGCTTACTTTTTCACCCCATTGTGTCGGTTGGTCATATAACTTTCTTTAGCCAATGGAGAGCAGGGAGAAGGGACAGCGAGCTAGTTCCAGGCTTATGCTTTATGAATTGCTGCACATTTCTGCTCATCTTTCTTGCACTTCAACCATTGCACGAGAGCTTGTCCTGCACAGTCACCATTCCAAGGAAGTGAATACATGTGAAGATTTAAACCCAAGTTCAGTTATTCTCTCCCTAAACAAGCTTACCCCGCAGACACATGAATAAGAATGATTCATATTTTTGATGCTGAATTCCGAGACAATTTGTTACCCAGCACTGTTGCGGCTAAAACTGACAGATACACATACTTGCTATTTATGGATATCATCCCATGAAATACATTATTGTTAATGGTTATCCCTGCTTTAAAGAGATGGAAACTTAGGACAATTTCAGAGGTCTGCCCCAGGTATCAAGTAAGGAAACGGTAGAGCCAAACCATAAACAATGAACTGTGTGAGTACAGAACTGTCACACCTCATTCTCCAGGCGATGCTGCTGCCTTACACCAATGAAACAGACACCATATTGTATCCACATAATTCAGGCTAAAGAAATGCCATAGCATCAGTGATTCAGAGGTTTCAAGAGAGATTCAACGATGCAGAGTTCAGACATCATAGCGAAATTTAAGACAAGTCAAAAAAATGATAATGACAAAATCAAGAGAGATTTGGGTTCTGATCCGCTTTGTCACAAGTTGATTGCGTGCCCTTGGTCAAGTTCTCTCTCTTCTCTGGGTGAGTCTGAACTCAAATCAGTTACGAAAATAAGTTACAAGATACCCATTGAGTTCTAAGATTTTCACAGGTTGTCTCATTTAATCCACACAATACTAATTCCATGTGTCATTGCTGACAACCTGCAATTCAGAGAAGCTGGGTAACATGTTCAAACCCAGCCTGTCAGACTTATTCCAAGATCTCTTCCAGCTCCAAGATGCCTTGGGTGAACTTCAGTGTGGACAGAAGTCAAAATCTCTTTTTTCCTGGATTGGGGCTCAGGCACATACTTTCCTCTTCCTATTCTCAGGGGCTTGGCAAAGTCTCTTTATGAGGACTCAAGACAAGACTGTTCCCTCTCATGCTGGGCAGGCCAGGCTAAGAAGAGATAAAGGGTCCTAAAAAACCAGCCCTGGAATAATGACTGATGCCTCATCAGTGGGTCGCTGGGATTGTTAATTATTTTCTTTATAAAAATAATGAGCCCCAATTAAGACAGGAGTTCTTCAGAGTTATAGCTCATTAGTGGTGTCTGCATTTTTCAGTTCCATAAAAAGTCATGTGGCGCTAATGAAAATTACAGGTCCCTGGAATCAGCCTAAAAGACAAATCCAGTCTGTGTTCCCAACCAATTACCATCTGCCACGTTGACTCGGCTTCCATAAAGACAAACAAAGATGGTGGCGTGTCTGTGTGTGTGTGCCTGGGTGTGTCTATCTCTGTGGGAGTGGGCGGGAGGAGGTGGCAGGGGCTGGGAGTTCTGAAGTTTGTGTACATTCTGCCCTCTCTCCTGGAAAGGTGGGGTTATGTCAAAGGCATGCCTGCAAGGTGAATTCAGAAGAAAGAAATCACACAGTGTTGGCAAGGGAGAAGCAGTGGGAAGTGTTGGAAGTGTTCAAGCGAACAAGGATTCTGGAGCCTTGGGATGCCCTAAGCCAGCAGCTACTTTTGGGTTTGAATCCTGACTCTGCACTATCTGCATATAACAATGAGCGTGTCCACCTTTTGGTTCTTGGTCCCCATATCCATGTAACTGAGCCCAGGCATGCTAATAAATGAGAGGTAACATGTACCTAATGCCATCTATGGATCAGATCCTGTACTAACATGGCCTCTGTATCATCTCATTTAACCCTCAAGAGCCAGCCAATGACATAGGAACTCAGTTCATCCCCGCTTCACAGATAAAGAAACTGAGGCACAGCAAGATAATTAACCTGCGCCCGGTCATTCAGTGCTGGAGCTGGATCCAAACCCAGAGAGTCTGGCTTATGGGATTCATATTCATAATCATACTGCCTTTCTCAAATCCCGGCTAAGGAGATCTTCCACCAACTCTGCTGATGGCTCAGTGTCCTCTTTTATTAATAATAAAAATTATAATCTATCAAGTCCTTTGTATGTTCCTGTTTTTTTTCTAGATATTGCCCATATAATTTTATTTCTCTGGTTCGTCACAGAGATCCTATGACACAGGGACTGACTTGATCTCTATTTTGCAAAACATGCTTCTGAAGTAAGATGAAAGAACATGGTTAAGTCTGCACTGTTGGATCCGTTTGGGTCCAAAGCCTGTGCAGCCTGTGGCCACAACCAGTGCATGACACCATTCCTACTGTGAGGCTCCAGTCTGATCTCTCTCTCTTCCCCATCCCCTCACCTCCAGTCTTCCTCTCCTCTCCCTTTCCCTCTCCTTCATCTCTCCCATCACCCGCCACCATCTTCTCCTCTCAGGCCTGCCATTTGTGACTGTTTCTGGAGACTGGCAGTGTCCTTGGTGGATTGCACACATCAGAGGTTTGAATCAAATCAAACCACAACCAAATTACACTAATAAACCAATTAAATGCCATTCAAAAAGTAATTTCCATGGCATCCCTCATATTTATTGCAAATCCTGTTTCTCTGCCATGCCATGCTGCCTTTCCTCTGGCCTCACACTGCCCGTCTCCCCTCCCTTTCCCTCGCTCTCTTTCCCTCATCCCCACACTCAGGCTCCTCCTTCCCTCTCCTTCCAGACCGTCTGCAGCTCTGGGCACCTACCCACTGCAAAGCCTACTTCCCTGACCCGCCTGGGGTCCAAACTACATTATGGGATTGTCCTCAGAAGAGTCCTAGAGTCTAGGTGATTTCCAAGGTCATTCACAGTTCTTGAAGTTTATAAGTTCATCACCAATGCTATCAGATGGGTTCAAAGACTCCTGGAGTTGAGGGTCCTGGAGAGACCGTTTGGTCCCTCTCTCTGATTTAAAACAATATCTCTTGTTGGGGTCACCATAATAAGGAGACAGAGCTCAGCTGGCTTTGATAAACATTACTCACCTTTTCTCCGCTCAGTGAGAATGCCCTTCACCATCTAATCACCTCTCCTGTTATTTCCATTTTATAGATGGGAACCTCAACACTAGATGATTTTCAGTCAAGAATAAATGAGGCATTGATTGAGCTCCATCTGTATACATTGCAAACTGAGTCCTCTAAAAACATAAAGGCCTCCTATAAAGAAGAAAACAGAGATGCTGTTCTGTAGACAAATGTCATCCTAGACTCTTACTCCACTTGGGACTGCCCAGGTCTCCATGTCACGGGGCTGTCTTTGGAATCTGTATGGTACATTTAATTCCTGAATTGAAATGTTGCTGACATTACAGAAGTTGTATCAGAAGTAATTGAGATGAGCAAGATTATTAAAGTACTTTCACATCTACCATGTCACTGGATCTTCATAACACTTCTGGAAGATTAGTCAGGGGATCTCCTCATTGACAGATAAGGAAACTGGGGCACAGACAAGTTCAGGGGCTCAGCCAAAGTCATAAAGATTGAGATCTGTGACAAGAATTCTGATCATCTAATTAAAACCTGATTGGAACCTCAGCTCTGCACTTGTTAGCAGACATCTGGCAAATGGCTTCAACATTCTGTGGCTCAGTTTCCTCATTTGAATGACTTAAATAATATAAATAGCTCTCAGAAGATGAGGATTATGATGAAGATCAGGTAAGCAAATACCTGCAAGAAGCTTGCTATACTGCCCAAAGATCAATCAGCAAAGGGGCTGCTGTGACATCTGTGCTCAGGATGCTATTGGAGTTGGGACAGGAACTGGGTGAGGGGGTGGCGCTCCTGGAATGTGGAACTGGCTTTTTTTTTTAAAGGAAAGGTGCAGCTAGGAATGAAGGTGAACAGGAAGGCAGGCAGGCAGGAAGAGAGAGAGAAGACCTTCATTTATTCCACTTAGTTGTTCATCCTGGCTGCTTCCCTGAGGCCCCAGGTCTTGAACCCAGGTCCATGGGATGTGTGTGGATTATACCACAGTGGATTAGCCACAAGACCACCAGGGTGTGCCTGGAATATGGAACTTTCTGTGCTAAAACAGGAAAGGCTTGCGCAAACCGGACCAATGGGTCAGCCTGCACATCTGTTCAGCTTCGAAGTGATGCCTGATGGGCTGCATTCTAAACAACAGCCAGTTAGTGCTGACACATGGACATCACTGCACATTGGCAGCATGCAAAAAACAAAAACAAAAAAGAAGAAAATTGAAGTTATCAGTAATCTGGGATATTCACTGTTGTCTAATGTGAAGGACCTAGGAGAACAGGCAGACATAATGAAGAAAATTTTGCTGAGATGAAGGATGACTTCTACTGGAAAAACAAATAGACGTAGCAAGTTGTGGGAACAAAGCAGGAGAGACCACACATACTGGCAATCTGGGTAAATGTTTTGAATCTCAAGGATCAAGATGCAGGATGGGGGAGAAGGTGAGTTCCCTGCTGAGCCCCTGAACTGTGGGCCTATCAGAGACCGTAATTCAGCGATGGTGTCCACCGTGGTTTTAGCTGCATCCTCGCCTCTTAAAGTGCACAGCTCAGTAAATAACTTGTTGAAGGACTAAGCAATGAATATAATAGCATTAGTTATTTCTGCCTGAGTTAGTCACTCCTGCAGTATTTTAGCCACAAGTACCCTCATGAAGGTTCATGTTGGATTGGCAGGGAATGCTACTGCCTTCATTTTAAAGGTGAGATTCAGAAAAGTGATACGTTTGCCCACATTGATCTGTCTGCCAATTGAGGGAGCTGGAATGAGCACCCAGGTGTCCCAATTCACAGGTCTGGACTCGGGCCTGGCGAGTCCAGAAGCAGCCCTGATGCATGTCTTGCCTTCCTGCTCATTCTTTTTAGCAAATGTGTTTCAGGGGTTGCACCACGTGCTCAGGCCGCACATATAGAAGCCAGCTGTCCCCGTGGTGATCACAGTCTGGCAGACCTGATAGATACCCACAGGGTCCGCACACCAGTAAATCAGGCTTGGTGACCCGTGAGGAAATTCCATGTGATAACGTGGTCCTTGGCCACAGAATCTTGGTTCATGCAGATCTGTTCTCCTTGGTGGGCCTGTGATAATCGTTCACCTAGATGGTCATGTGATGGGGAAGTACACAGACATCTATTAAAAATTCAACAGAAATCTGATCCTGGTTCCGAAGTGTGAGTGGTGCCTGTCTTTCTCCACATCTCCTAGTCTCCCCTCCAGCGCCACCCACAAGGCCTCACTATCTGTTTTGCATTCTAGACAGGAAAATCTATTTTCTGATAATGGTCCTAAACAACCAGAGCATTTTGTAGTTTTCCCTCATGCAGTATGGCATTTTGCAGCCTAGCTGACATTCATTCTGAAACCTCTCCCCTCTCTTCCCCTTCCCTTCTTCCTTTCTCTCCCTTTCCCTTCTTCTCCCATCCTCCCACCCCC
>RJWH01007354.1:0-41200 GCA_004363575.1 Solenodon paradoxus | reverse complement strand
AAATGAGTTTATTGAATTAGGGACTTACATGAAGAAGTAGAAAGTAGGCTATTGTATATGTAAATCTGAAGCTTAGAGAGACACTCTGGCTTATAATTTTTGGAATTTTTCAGTGCATATTAGACTTTAAGTCTATGACACCCAATGAGATCACCAGGAGAATGAGAAGTGAAAAAGTAAGAGAACTAGTAGTTCTAAGATTTGGAGGTTGGGAAGATGATAAAGAATCAGCAAAGGAAATTGAGTAAGAGTGGGCAGTGAGCTAGGAAGAGATCCAAAAGTTGTAGAGACCAGATGAAAAAAAAAGGGTTTTAAGATGGAGGATTAATTAGATCTGTCAAGTTCTGATTCTAAATTGTATAACATAAGGATTAGAAATAACTATTGGATTTGACAACACTAGAGACACTGGTGACAAGAGCAATTCTGTAAGATGAGAGTGACCAGGACTTCCAACAGAAGTTGGATCTGCAGAAAATGAAAGGGGAAGAGTAAAGACAAGTACTGACAATTAGCTTGAGAACTTCTTTTTTAAAAGGAATGGTTGGTGTGGGGTCAAGGGAGATTTTTAATGGGAGGGAGATATTATAGTTTGTTAGTGGATGGCAATGGTCCATTTGAAAAAGGAAGATAAGGAGGGAGAAGACAGGATTGACTGAGTAAGGAGGAGAATGAAAGGGATTGCTTTGGAGACAGAAAGAGGGGCTGCTCATTATTATAATAGAACTAAAGACAGGATGTGACTATGGATACAAGTATTGCAGATTAGGTTGTGGACCTTATTCAAGCTTTCTTCTGATTGCTGCTTCCTCAGTGCTGAAGCTTTTGAAAGATAGATGGTCAGTTTGCTTTTAATGATGTTGAATTTAATGAGTTGATTGACCTGCCATACGAAAATGTCCGGCAGGCAGTTAGAGTGATATGACTACAACTTGGGGGTTACAGGTCAAGAAAAAGAGTTGGGTGCTGTGAGCAAAGATGTGAAAATTGAAGCCTTGACAATGGAGAAATTCTCCAGTGGACAAACACAAAGTGACAAATTTCTTGCTTGCCAAGAGTTGGGATGGGTAGGATAGAGATTGAGAATTCAGAAAAGAGACAGTCAGGGAAATCCATGTGACATTGCTGCTTTTCTCCATCTCTCAGTGGGTGGGAAGGTCACTAGAAATTATTAGGGGCCCATTCTACGCACATAACTCTGCTACATATCCCTTCATTTGAATTGTCACAAGAGTCTTAGTATTGCTGTCCCTGTCCTGCATATGAGAAACTGAGGCTCAAGTGGCACAGATAAAAGGGGGTAAACCAGGATAGAAATCCAGTCTGTCATCCCCTTCCCATCACATCAGACAGGGAAGGACATAGCTGGGAAGATAGAAAATACCTCACCAGCTCTTATACAATGGCATTTCTGACCAATCATTCAATGCACTTTCCATTATGACAAATCTTTAGAAGAAAAATGAATCTGTTAGAGTACATGTGGCTTTGCAGACAGTGGGTGGGTGGGTAGGTAGCTTCTCTGAATGCTTTAGAGGATGCCGACCCTCCTTTCGGATGGATTCTAAGCTAGATTGGAGCCCCTCCTGGATCAGAGTTACCAATTCTGACTATTATTAACATTCCCATTTAAAAAATAAGGAAACAAAGCTCAGAAAGATTACGAACTTGCCCAAGGTCACACATAGACATACTGGCTGAATTGGAAACTTGACCTAAGTATCCGTGTAGCTTTAGCACCTACCCTTGACACAAGGGGCAGGCTGCTCTTCTCCTGGTCAGAACCAAGAAGCCTCTCTGGATTTATATTGGAAACAAGGATGTCACTCTGCCTGCCTGTCTAAGCAGATCTTTACTGAGCAGGCCCCTCATGCTGGGATTATTGGTAGGGTGCTGTAGGGCGCAAAGAACTAAACAAGCAATTGGAGCTTCCAGGTGGAGTCGGGAAGATGGTGCACGTATCTGATTGGGCCCTGGGTAAGTGGCTGATCTACTCAGCCCCTAGAGTGGAGCTGCACTTTGCTGGTGGTCCCTGCTGTCTGGAGCCCGCTGGAGTGAAAGTCCAACACCTGAATGCACACCGGAGTCATGGTGGAAGCAGGTAGGCGTGCAGCTGGACCAGCACACACATATTCAAGGCCCCAGAAGGCTGTGCCGAGGTGCAGAGGCACTAACATTTTCATACACATCAAGGGTCATACATTGCTAAGGTTGGTGCAACAACAGGACATGTCCTAGATGTCCATCTGGATTCCTTTGCTGAGCAGTGGCTGCATGGGGAGGTCTCCCAGGGGTCTGCATGTAAGTGAGAGTGCTGAGGACAAGTCTGTATTTGAGTCAGTCTCTGGCTGAGGAAGAATGAGACACTGAGACTGATAGAACTGGCTGAAGTCCTCTCCGGTTCTCACTAGCAACTGAATTAACTAGCCTTGATGTCTTAATCCATAGAATGGGGATAACGACACCCTCTTCATCTCACTACAGAGATGTGGGAGTTTACATAAATATGTGCAAAAGTGCTTTGCAATGCGGGTTAGACAAAGGAGACCTTTATAGATGATCATAAGCAGCAGGAAATTAAAATCACTGGGAGTATATTTAAATGTATAGTCCAAGGGATTATTAGCTCAGGCTAGTTAAATTAAAGCCAAAATAATGTCTTGAGGCATCTAACTATGTATTTTTCTTTATTCTCTGGGCTTCAATGTTCTGTATTAGCACTATCCAATGAAATGTAATGAGTGCCACTTTTGTAATTTAAAATTTTCTAGTAGCCACATTTGAAATGTAAAAAGAAATAGTTGAATTTTTATTGCTATATTATTTTCATTACTATATTTTATTTCACCCAAATGTATCAGAGACTCAAATGTATCAGAAACATTATTCAGTATTAAAAGTTAATGAATTATTTGTCTTTTTTCATATTGTTTGAAATTCAGTATGTATTTTATACTTATCACACAACTCAATTTGGAAGCTAAGTTTTCCAGGGTTAAAGTAAAATATAGTCCTACCAAAGCTGTTAAGTTTTATTAACAGAAAACTATTTCATATGTTCCATTTCCTTAGCTGCAGCAGGTGTGTCTCCAAGAGTCAACAAGCACATTGACTTGTGGCCACCATATTGGACATGGATCTGTTGGTACAGATGGTAGTACCTGGTGCTTCTTTCTTCTAACCTGTTCCATTATGTCACCAGGTACACCTGTCTCTTGTATTTAGGTAGGTTCCTGCTGTACCCATAAATATAGCACAACAATTAAGACTCAGTTTCCTCATCTGTCCAGTGGGGATGCTAAGAATCCCTGTCTCCCATGTTGGTTTTAAGAAATCAACAAGCTCATTTAAGTGAAGTTCTTACAAACAGATCTTGCTGAATAGTAGGCAGCAGCAACTATTAGTTCTCTTTTTGTGGTTTTTTGGATTGATGTTATCCATTTCCAAGGTTTCGGTTAGTCTGTAACATTGTCACAGTTACCCTGCATGTTCATTCATCTCTAGAGCCAGCTCCTTACACTTTAGAGGCAGCCTCTGTTTCATCATTTACATGTTGTCTCCTATGTTCTTGCTTCTCTGAAATCACCGGCAAGTCTCCCCAGGCAGTCCCTGAACCCCCATGTCTCTGAGGTGTTTTCCACAACACTGAGTTCACAGTTCAAAATACATATTTAAAATTTTTTTGATTGACTGGTTCATTGAGGTCACCTCAGAGGTGTTCTTTTATGACCAGGGGAGTTCCATTTGGATTTAAAAAATTGAAAGTTGATTAAACACTTTGTGAATTCAGTAGCACATGGAGGATTAAGACTCCTGTGATTTGCCCTCCTGTGGAGCCGATCAGTTTCAAGCTCCTTTATGTTAAATTTATAAGAAATTCAACTTTTTTTTTTCTTTTAGTAATGTAATCACAGTTCAAAACTGTTGTAAAATAAAGGATAGAAAAAAACTTTACCAATAATTCTCATCATAGCCCTTCTTATATTCTGGTTGTTCTCCACAGTTGCCAGGTAGAACACAGACTGCTTTCTCCATTGTGAGACTCAGAGATTCAGGCAAAGTGCATGATTTTATATCAGAAACCAGCACGGCCGGCAGGTGATTTTTGGCAGTTCCTTTATGCTCTCTGCCTTTCAGTTGCTTTCTAAGCCTACGTTCAGGTTTCTTAACATCAAAGGAAGATGGAGAATTTGCAGAGACTAGACGACTCTGGTGCTCAGTTGCAGCTTTGAAAGGCACTTGGATCCTGTTCAATCATCGAGGCTCGGTCAGACCTTAAACAGCTTGGACAGTTTAAATTTGAGATTTCACCCCTCCATCAGGCTGTTAAAACAGCCAGAAAATCAGAAGCTTTTGAGAAATACAACAGATTGAGGGGACACAGTGCTGGAGCTCGGGACTCAGGAGCAGGAGGTGTCAGCCAGGGCTCCCCAAAGTTTGGGGATCCCCAGAGGTCAGAGCTCCATGTTCTTCAGGGCTGCCCTTACCCAGCATCCCCTGCTTTCCCCACCCTTCCCACACAGTGGTCTGCAGCACCTTGACACTTCGAATCAGAGTTAGGAGAAAATGATAACAGAGCCACCTTGCTGTCCTACATGGCATGCACTGACTTGCCCTTTGAGGATTCAAGAGCTGGCTGTACAAGCAGGCTGCCATGGGTTGGATGCAACTTCAAAGGATAGCGGAGGGGGAGGCATCATTGCTTGTGTCAGTGCCCAAGGGGGCTGGGAGAGGAGCTGTTAGGCTCCTAACTAGGCAGCGTCCTGCTCTCGAGTCATCCCAGGGACCCCGTTTCAACACACTGATCAGGCACTGGGTTCACAGTGTGCTGTCTGTGTTCACTAAGCAGTGGGTGGGGGTTGGGGGTGGAGGCTTCTGGTCTCCAGAGGGGACAGAGGTAGTGTGTCTTTTACCCACTGGCCTGACCTGGCTGCTGCTTTCCAAATCCATGTGCACACAGATCCTTTTCCCAAGCTTCTAGACTTTTCTTTTGCAGGAATCAAGCCTGAAGGCTTCCAACGTGAACACCACAGTCTCCTTTATCTAAAAGTAGCTTCAATCTCATGCTGCTGAATGGCTTTGCTCCCCGAGGAACTCATCACCTGCATGGATGTGGTCCTAGATGAGTGGGCGTTGTGGCCACTTTCTGTGGGAAGCTGAGAGATCAGAGAGGGGTGGCAGTCAGCTCCAAGACACCCAGCTTCCGGTGCCCTCCTGGGCCTTTGCTCTCACCCAAGGTGAGAGTGCTGGGAACTCTGTCTTTGGTCTGGGCTGTGAGAGCTCCCGGCCTCTCCATGTGTCTCCTCTGTCTTCCCCTCCAGCAAGGCCAGAAGCAGCTTCCAGACAGCTCCAGTTTTAGCAGGGGGTGGAGTGGGAGCAGATAGTGGTCCCCTTATTTCTCACAGCAGTCTCCTCATTGTTCAGAGTTGTCCCCTTATTGCACACTGTGGTCCCTTTGAACAGAGTGGCCTCTTATTGCATTCAGCAGTCCCCCCTTATCTGTGGGGAATGTTCCAGGGCTGTGCTGAACCCTAGAGATACTGTTTATTTTTCCTGTGCTATATTCCTATGATAAAGACTCTTCTGTAAGTTAGGCACAGTAAGAGAGGTACAATAGCTACAAGAAAAAAAAGAATCATTGTAACAATATATTAAAATAAAAGTGATGTGAGCGTGGTCTTTGTGTGTGGGAATAGCTTAAATACAGAGTGTTTTTGAACTGCAGTTGACCACCGATAACTGTAAAGAAAGCAACGTTGTGGATAATGCTTGAAATGGGGGTCACCCTCATTCAATATCCTCGAAGTATAAAACACACAGCGGAGTCCTAAGACAGTACAACTAGCAGGTAGATTAGCCAATAAACTGTTTATATTATGTGTATGAAGAAGTGACAGCATTTCAACTCTACTGGGATGCAAAAAAATACAGAAATGAATTTCACTTTTTCTTTCCCACTTGAATGTAGCTATTGGATCATTTTTGAGCTCACACCTGTGGCTCACATTCTATTTCTGTTGGACAGTGCTGATCTCCGCCCATTCATCTTCTCTAAAATGCTCACAGCTGCTGTTACTATTTGAAAAACCCGGGCTCAAGTCTTTGCGCCTTTATGGCTGGTTAATCGTCTCAGGCAAGTTGAGTATTTGGACCTAACTCCAGATTTTTTTCCTGCTGTGCGCCCTGTCTCTCATGAAATATTGACGTGTGGAAGGAAACTGTTTGAGTATAGCCCTGGCTCTGAAGAATTGTAATAATCATTAGGCAGGAGTGACTGCCACTTAGAATAGAAAACCCTGTATGTCCAAGATTCTTTCTCGTCCTTCACGCTGTGAGAGCTGTTTCCCTCCTTAGAGTTAAGAGCAGCAGTTTGAGAGAATCAGACTGTCTTTTGGTTAGCAGTTCCCAAAATAGATCGGGAGAGGTAAAAGCAAAAAGACCAGGAATCTGGGGAGGGGAGACTGCAAGCAGCTGGCATTTCATTCCTTTTGTTCTCATTTTTGGCCGTCAGAACAGAAACTGATGGGCAGAGGGAGGAGCGGAAGGCCTCGGCAGGCCTGATCAGATTCCTGAGCTTCTAGGTCATTGCTAGGATGGCGGCTGCCTGGAGCCAACACCACCCCCTTCTGACCTTGAATGGTGTGGCCAGGGCACCTATGTTCATTGCTCTCTAGTGTCTGCTGAGTATTGGTGATGTGCTTGGTCCAGCTTATCTTTATGAGAATTTGGTAAGCCAGCAAGGGAGTAAGTAAGTAGAGGAAACGAGAAAAAAGCACCTGTAGGGCATAAGTTAGCAACAGCAGTAAAGAAACCAGCTAGAAACAGTGAAGAATATAAAACACCCCTCCATCCCTCACCTTTTGTTTCTTTTTATCCTCAGGGTGTTTAGCTCAATCCCTGGCACTGTGGTTTTCTGTAAGTGAATGAAGGAAGGAACGAGTTGTTTCGAAATAGATGTATTCATTTGTAAAATAAAATCATTTGGGGTGTTGTGGTTTGTCTTTTAAATTCCCGGAAAAATTGCCAGCCATGTCAGGCACCAGTTTGGAGCAGAGGCTCTGATAGAGTCTCAATGTGATTATTAGCCTTGAACTAGAGAAGGTGAGCTCAGCCTACGTTTATCTGATAAGATAGACTTTTTGGAAGGGAGGAGGGAATACCTTCCCTTTCAAATCATAGAAATATAATTGTATGTGAACACAAATGTGCAATCACATGACCGATAAGCTGCGTTGTTAGTGTGGTCTTTCTTTTCTGTTTTTTGCTTGACTGCTTGCTTTGGCACACCTTTCTCCATCAATAAATATCACCTGCTTCCATGTAACCCACGTGAGCGCCCGGTTATACTTTTTCCTCATTTTTCTCCATGCTCGGATCACGTCACATAAAGCATTCAAAAATTTTTGTCAGTGCATTTTAACTAAATGGAATAAAATGACATTGCTTTTCTCATTCAATGATACTTCCTGGGAACTCCACCAGGATATGTAGTCAAACTCTAAATAATTCTTTCTGATGACTATATAATGTTCCATAATGTGGCTACAGCATCGAACCCAGGCTTTCCACTGAATTTCTAGGTTTGTTTGTTTTTGACTTTGTGAAACGTGCTTGCCCCTAGATCATTTTTTCTTTTCTTTGCACAGGTGTTTTTTATTTTTATAAGCTAAATTCCCAGAAGTGAGACTATAGAAATATATACACACGCATATACATATATACATATAAATATTTATACACACATACATGTATGTATATATTGCCACTTTCAAGGTCCTGAAGTTGCCTTGCTTTGTCACTTTTTCTTTCATTGCATTTCTATTCTGGGAGTCCACTTCCCTCGTTTAGGTGGTGTCATTGTGATCCCCTTCTTCTATGAGATGCGCTCCTCAGTGACTGACACAGATGATTCTAGATGCTGTGATTGCAGAGACCTCGTCTAGGTTATTCGCCCGATCATCTCATGCCCAGCATGGCACATAACACAATGTTTATGGTAGCTCAGGGTCAAGCCAAAGGACTACATCTCTAAATGAGGAATTTCTGGTGTCAGCAAGAGTTGCTGAGAAGTATTTTTAGAAACAGAATGTCTTCTTTTTTGTTTGTGAATTACCACTAGAATGGACTTACATTTCTGCTTAACTCTAACTGTAGGTCCCCTGGGTAGTTTTGGCATCTCTGGGTGGTGTAGGTGACAGGAAATGCTGGAGGACCATGAAATAGGAAAGGTGCAAATAGCCAGGAAAGGTGGGTATTGTGTGAGAGGGAGTCTGCTACCTTTGTAGCTCCCTCAAAATTCTCTCAACCCCTGAAGAACATGAGTTCATCTTTTTCAGTGTCCATGAATAACCTTGACATCTCTGCTCCTAACTCCAGTTTTCTATGCTGCTGGCTCTGGATAAAGGAGAGTGTACTCTGGGTGGTGAATCCTGTGGGGCTGATAACCTTCCCCTCAGGGCCCAGGCCCTGGTGCCTGCCAGCTTCACTTTCTTTTACAGGCCAGGGCTCTTGGTGCCAGGGACCTGGCTGCTAACATGAAGGCTGTTGGGAAGAGCCACCTGTAACTACCTGGCCCGATAGCGAATTTTTTTCTCCATGAGGCTGCTGTCTTTCTCTGATGCCTGTACCAGAGTCTATTCCAGAGCAGAGACCTCACCACCCTTCAACGTGTCATGGAGTTGGAAATCTCTTAACAGTCTCTTAACTTGGAGCTCTTCAGAGCGCTGAGCACTGATGGAGCTCTCCTACTCTGTGATTTTTTTTTTTTTTTTTACAGTTTTCAGTTCAGAAAAAGCTCATAGGAGAGAGGAAGGACCAGCAGGGAAGTGAGAAATGGCAAACATTTCCCTCTATGTCTACTCTCTCTTGGGAGAGTTTGGGAGCTGCCAGCTAGCTTAGTGAGTCAGGACCCTCTTCCCACTAACTCTGGTCCTCAGGTGACTCCCTCCTGGTGGGCGAAGGGAAGACACAGATTCTATTTCGATGGAAGCCTCCTGCTGATTTGTGGGCCCCCAACACCAGGACACTGTCTTTCCCTGACCCAGTCTGAGAAAATATTCGTTTTCTTTCTTTTTCTTTTTTTTTTTTTTTTAAAGAAAAGGTATAGGAAGGAATGAAGGGGAGTAGACAAACAGGAAAAGAAGGGAAGAAGCATTTTCATTTATTCTAATTTTAGTTGTACTTCTTGGTTGCTACCTGAGCCCCAGGACATGAACCCAGGTTCTGGGATATATGAGGACTGCGCTCAGCCAGAGTCAGTGGACCCAGCCACTACTCTCCCAGGGCGCAAGTAGAAAAACATTCTTGATTCCCCTGCCCTAAAACATGTGGAGCTTATCCAGATCACGTGGTCTTGGCGTCCCCTTGCTCTTTCCCAGCGTCCAACCCACCCGGCTGGGTCTGAGGCCTCCTAGCCTGCTGGGCTCCCTCGGCGGTGTTTGCTCCTTGTCTGAAATGATGCTTGTACTGCAGAGGACGTGGCAGAGGCAGCACACACTTCATGGTCCACAGCACGAGGGATGTGCCCTCTTTACTGGAATGTCCCACCAGCCCAGGCCTGGACTGTCACTCATATTTTTGGCTCTGGGCATGCTGGACCCGGGGAATGCTGTTGATGGGTGTGTGTTTTCTCACAGGCTTATAAAGCCCGGCAGCTCCCTGTGCCAGAGGCTGCGGAGTGTCTGTGTTTTTCGACTATTCATTAGTGATTGCACCCCCCTGAACACCTGCAGCCCCGGTTCATAAAGCGAGCATTCATGGACTCTGGCAAGGCCTTCATGGGAACCGCAGGGCCTGGGCCACGCTCATTGTATCTCCAGATAAAAACATTCTCTTACCAAGGAGGCCTCTGAAAACAGAAGCAGGCTGCAATTTCAGTCCAACACCACGGGGTATTAAAAAGAAAAGTGTTACTTCACCTCGCCTCTGTGTAGTCGGTGCGCCGCGGGGCGGAGGCGTTCTGGACAAATCCTCTTTCAGGACCCTTGGGGGTGCGGCGGCGAGAGGGGCGCGGCAGGCGCGCACTGCTGGTGACGAGGACGGCCCCACCGTCGGTGCCTGTGGCACGCTCTCCTGCAAGTGGCACTGATTGACAGCGGGAGTACAGGAAATGGTGGGGTTGGGGGACCTTCTGTGTGATTCCGGGGCACAGGTTGCTCCTGCCACGCAGAAACACTGTGCCAAGATGAATTCAAAATTGCCCACAATAACTGGTCAACAATAACGTCTTTGTACAACATATGAGGTTGACTTTGAACGTGATTCTTTGTTACTTTGTCTTTTAAGCGTTCTCCCTTCCATGCCGAAATGGCAGCAGCAAGCCCTGTCAGGCTGTGGAAACCGGGGGAGGCAGGGGTCCAAGCTGGAGGGAGAACAGCAGTCCGGCGGGGCCAGCTCTCAGAGGAGGGTAGGGGATGCTGAAAGTCCAGGCTCCAGAAAACATACAAAGATTTTGTCTACAGAGGCAAATAAAGCTTATCTGGATCACTATCCCATGAAATTGGCCATTCTGGGTAATTTCACAGGGTTTTTCTTGAGTGTGTTTGAGTGTGTGGTGGGGCGGGTGGGGGGAGTCATGGGCGTTGGATGGGGAGGCCCTAGATCTCCCTTCTGCTCTGCCTGAGTGGACAGATTGGAGTGCCTGTTAGCCTCCTGAAGTGCCCCATTCTCAGATGACAGTTTATAGACCAAGAGGAGCGATGCTCAGTCTGCTTTACCTTCATATGTATAAACACACATTGTCGCAGACCTGTTTAAGTCAAAAAGGACTTTTAATGGGACACCTATCTCTCACAACTTCTCCTCATAGGTTCCTTTGTTAATCTCCTGTGGCAACCACGTGGATGACCAGAATCTCTGTTTACAAAGATATATCTTTTTGTCTGGTGTTTTTGACTCAACTCATATAAGGAAACAAAAATAAGATGGTTGAACCGAAGAAATGACAGTCAGAATTTCCATCTATATCATTCCCCCGAAAGATGAGAGGAGCTGAAGTGCTGGGCAAATAAGGGAAACTGTGTCCAAGACTCACAACAGAGAGGGAACAATGATAATGATGATGAAATGACTTGTAACGCTAGTAAAAAATCCTACATTTCTTCAGTTGGGGGGAGCAGGAGAGACAGTGATGAAGATCATGGGCATTGAAGCTAGACACCTCGGTTTGAATCCCAGCTCTGTTCATATTGTTTGTGTGACTTTGGACTTGATTTTCACCTCTCCATTTCTCAGTTTAATGGTGATCTTACCTGTAAAATGGTATAACTATAATTGTTAACCTCAGAGGTTCTTTGCAAGTCTCAAACAGATGAACATAATATACGGAGCACCTGAAACAGTGCCCAGCTAGATCAGTATGAAATTCCACTAGTTAAATTATCTACCTCATCAGTTATGGATATAGACTTGTGTATATCATCCATTGAATCCCTGAGAATGACTGCTCGACTCAGTCACGTTTAATAATGACAGTTGTGGAGTGGTTATGGTGTACCAGATATCGTGTATGGCACAACTCTTCTAATACTTACAGCAGCCTTCGTTTGACCCAGAACACTGAGACTAGAAAGTACAATGAGTTTATGATGACGCAGCTGGTGAGCTCTAGAATTTAATGCAGGTGGACTCCAGCAACTATTATTGTATTTATTCGCCTCTGAAGAGTTCAGAGCTGTGACACATTTTGTATTCCATCCTTTTCATGGTTATTCTTAATATACTGCTCAATACTTTTGAAAGCAAGATTAAGCAGTACTTTAAGTCAGCGAAGATTCATGTCCACACAGCAGGTCTCTCTCTGCTCTACCCAGAGTACAGTCCTGCAGTTAATCCGCCTGGTCCACGACTTACCTTCAGTGACACAGGGATAATCAAAACCTTCCCCAAAGGGTCTTCTCCATGTTTAGATGAAGAATAAATATTAAAGATACAGTTTATGTTTGGTGCTCAGTACAGCATGTGTTTTATTATATCAGCTAATGGTCCACTTTTCAAAGATCTCCATGGGTGTTTGGGGGAAGCAGAAATTAGCTAACAAAATGAGAAAATGTTGTCAGCTAAAGGAACGTCAGGCATATAAAATGCTGCATCTACTTCTGATTCTCAGTGTTAATATGTAAACAAAGTATTATGAAGCAAGCTGTGATTTAAATAATTCAGTCTGCAAAGCATCAATGGAATCAGATCTTCACCATGGCTGTTTCTTGCTCATGGTCAGCTTTTTTTTTGTTTTGTTGTAGATAATTCCTTCAGCTTCCCAATGTCCTTTGTGTGGAGGTAGGCATGGTCTATAATACTGGGAAAGAGCAACCAGATTTTCTAAGATAATTCCTTGTTATCCTCTTCATGTCACCTGTTAACTCGAGGTTGGATTGAATTCTGTCCACAGTGTGGAAGCCACATGGCAGTAAATGGAGAAGGTTGTCAGTTATCTAATAATGATGAAACTCCGAATAATTTAGGCAGGATAAAAAGCTTGCTCTTTTCTAGATGATCTGGTTAATTATCTGGTTAAATTAGGTTAAAACCTTTTTGTCAGGAGGGTCTCTAATTATCTGGGAAACCAGGTAACTGTGTCCTTTTCAGAGTCTTTAGGCTTGAATTATTCATCGACATAACCCAGCATCCTGGGAAGATGCCCAATTCTTCACCTGCCTTTTTTGCATAGATTTGTGGATTGAGACTCTTGAACTGCTCTATTTACAGCTTCTTGCCGATGCAAAATATTCAAACCATCTCCATTTTTTTTTCTTATACAAAAGAGAGATCCAACTTTGAGCTGTGAGGAAGCTGGGCTCAACTTGGAAGATTGGGAACAAATTTTCCCAAGAGACACAAACAAACACAAACATAACTGGAATATCAATGAGGCCTCTTTAGAGGCAACGCATTAAAATGCAAGGCAGGAGATAATGAGATAAGCAGCAAGTTACTGGTTCTTAATTCTAGCGTGAAAGGAGAGAGGAAAAAAGAACAGAAAACCCCGTCTAGCTAAGCAGGAGGGGTGCCTGAGCTGAGTGTGAAGCTTGCTAGGGGAGGGGGCTGGGGATGCTGTCACCAATCACCTGGGTGACACAATTGGGAGTGAAAAGGATTGTCTTAGAGGTGACAAGAGAGAGCGCAAAACCATACAACATGTTTTTTAGGTCCTGCTTTATGTCTTTTTCTGCCTCTGGCAGCATCTTGAAGTCAAACTCGGCACCTCCTTGGTGTGTGACTTGACTCCTTCTTGGCTATTTTCGGGGTGGGATGGGGGAGGGATGGGGAGGGAAATCCTTTCATTTCCTGAGGGCCAGCTAGGTATCAGGCATTGTACTGGAGGCTCTGATCTCATTTAACCCCTGCAATAACCCTGCGGGAGGATGTTAGCTCTCCCTTTCTCTGATGGGGAGAGGAGGCTTGAGGTTCATTGCTCCAGGGTGGGAATCAGACCAGGTTGCTTTGGTTCCCAAGGCAGGCCCTTAGCTGTAGCAGTGTCCATTCACCTGAGATGCCCAGAAAAACGGTCATTGGTCATGCCCAGCCTGCCTTGGCAAGAGGTAGGCAAGAAGAGTCTGGGCCGTGCAGTGGAGGTGCTATCGACAAGGTACTGGATGCAGATTCGGAAAATCAGGGCTCCAGTCTTTCCGCTGCCTTTGGCTGTGTGGCTTTGGGACAAGCTGCTCCACTTCTCAGAGTCAGTTTCCTCATTAACAAAACTGAGATACGAAGGCCTGCTTTTCAGGAGGGCAGTTGCGGTTAATTGTTATCAATGATAGCACGAGGGTAGGCAATGCAAATTTAAAACTCAAAGCCAAACCAAACCAACAAAAAATAGCATCAACAGTATGGGGGCGGGATGGGGTGTGTGTGTGGAAATCAGGACGTGTAACCACACAACTTAACGTCGACTTCCCCTCCAGTCCCTTATGTGCTCTAGGGCTTCATTTGTCCCCAAGCTTGTCTACTTTAAGACCTCCTCAGAGGGAGGCTCAGAGGGATTGGTGTTCCTTGCCAGGGCACGAAGATTTCCGGTCTGATAATGGCTGAAATGACAGGCTATTCAACTCTTCCATTGTCCAATGTCAAGGTGAAGACCTATATCTGGATGATTTACTCCAAAGCTGCTCATGTTTTCTCTCCAGATATTTGGCTGCTCTGGAAAGGGCAGATTTATTGAAGACAGCGTTCTAAAACTAAAGTATGATTTTGTGTCTTCTCCAGTCAACACCCTCCAATGGCATCTCATAGGCTATGGAATAAAATCCAAATCCCTCATTGCAATATGCATCCCAGAGCTTCGTGATTCAGCCCTGCCTCCTTTTTCAACCCCTGAGGTGGGTAGACTTTTTTATCCATATGCCTGTTATATTGGCTACTTGCAAAGTCACTGATGAATCATATTCTTTCCGGCCTTCAGGTCTTTGCATGGGCTGTGTCCTCTTTGGGTGCCCCTCAGCTCAATTATACCTTTGCTCTGAAACCTTTGCTCTAGTAAGAGAATTACATAGCTCATCCTTTTTGATGTCAGTGAGGCACTGGCCACATTGTGGCAAGGATTTCCTTATTCCTTACTCAGATTTCATCTGTTGCGTTGGGAGCTCCTTGAAACCCAAGTTGATTTATCTTTGTAGTCCCAGTAACAAGCACAACGCTTCACAGGTGTTATCTATTCGAGATGGCCTGGATGTGGGGATGGACAAGGGACCAATCAGGAGGCCACAACAACTGTCCAGGGAAGAAACAAGCGGAGCCTGGACTAGAATATGCAGGAGGCCTCTTCTCCCCTCTCTCACAGGTCCACTCCCCCCACGATGATCGATTAGGTGGCTGAGTGCTGCCCACTCCCGCGCTATCCCCTCCACTGACAGCTCTTCTGATGCACACATTTCCCCACTAGGATGTACCAGGGCAGTAGCAATGCAGATGGGAAGGGAAGAGTAAGTTAAAGAGATTGTTGAAAAGTAGAAGAGACACAATTGCAGGTAATAGTCAGGGGAGACAAAAGAATCCAGCGTGCATTATCCCAACAAGTCAGGCAGAGAAGCATGATGCTTCCACCTTGAACACAATCTATTGATCATTCAGAAAGAGGAAAGTTCACCACTTAAGAGTGGGTCATGCCCAAGCTGCTATGAGTGATTCAGAACAAACTATATAGCAACAGAGGCAGAAAGGTGATCATGTAGAAACACAAGGTTTTCAGTTAACTCAGGGGTGAGCTCAGCCTTTCCAGAGGAGTAAGGAGAGCGGGCTCAGAGGGATCGAAGTTCCCTACCAGGGCAGGAAGATTTCTGATGTAATAATGGCTACGTGACAGAGCGGTTATTCTATTACTCTACCATCTATTGTCAAGGTGAAGTAGATGATTCCCTTCAAATCCCACTAGTTTTCTCTCCAAACATTTGGCAGCTCTGGAAAGGGTAGAATTTATTTATTATTATTTTTATTATTCAGGATATGCTGGTATTTAAATGGGTAGTGTTTAAGGAGGGCTAGTACTTCCTATATTTTTGATCAACCTGATAACTCCAGTGCATGGTGAAGGGAACCATTTAAAGCCTAAAACACACCAGCCTCCATATATGGTTTGCAGAGGAGGAAATGATGCTCTGAGATTTGAATGGACTCTTTCCCAGAAGAGCAGTGTCAGAACAGACTCCCCAGATGTGGCCTCCTGTATTCGGCAATTGGATATTTTCATTGTTCGTTGCTAACCTCCAGCCTTCATCACCAATGTTTCAAGGATCAGAAAGTTGAGACTTTAGAAGTTACGGTAATTGGGTAAAGTTTTTTGAGGTGTTGGCTACATACCTTGGTGTGGAGGACAATCATCAGTCTTAGGATATGAAGAGTCCATTCATTCAGCTTCGAGTGTCTTTTATACCCATATTTCCTACACATTGTTTGGGGATAGAGAGCAAGGCTGTTCATGTTTTAGATATAATTGACCTTAAAGCAGGGGTTTCCATGTTGACTGCATATTGGAATCACATCAGGCCTTTAAAAGATACTGATGTTATGTGGTGGCTGGAAATGAAACTTTTGGCAGTGATCATAATGTCGTATAGACAGGTGCCCAAGTATAACACTGTGCACCTGAAACCTATAATGTTTCTAGCCAGTACTACTTCAATAAAAAATAAAACAAAGAAAGAGGAAAATTAAGAGAAAGGAAGATTGATGTCTTGGTCCCACTCCCAGATCTGGGGTACACGACAGGCACCAGGGATTTGAAAGGCCCCCATGTGCACCCAGTTCTCAACCAAGGCTGAGACCCACAACTAAGGATCTGTCCAAAGCCTTAGCTTTCAGTCGTCCAGAAGAGCTGTGAGCCTCACCTTATCCAGGTGGCTGCTTGAGACCTTGAAGAGGAAATGAGAATGAGAACAAAGAGAAAGGAAGTTAAGACATAAGAAAGTGTTCAGAATACAGGTTCATTATTAACCAAACCCAGTCAAGGAGGGAAAAGAGGTTTTCATTTCTGCCAAAGGCCATATGTGAGTGCCTGTGAGGGAAAGCATATCCACGGCTTTGTGACGGAACCAATAACTCATATCTGATTCAGAAGCCAGCTTGTTGGATCACAGCTCTGCAGCTGTTCTCCATCCAAGGCCCTCCTCTCCCAGTGGAGCTTATTGTAGCAACACGTCTCGTTTATAGAGCTCACATGCAGGGGCCCTGAGACCCAAAACTGTAAATGAAAACCTTGTGTATATCACTTTGGTGAATTCCATTCGATAGCATTTTGGCTCCTCCAAGGAGGCCATTTTCACAAGCAAAGAGAGGGACAGCACAATGGAAAGGAAATAGATCTTTTATGTTCACTCTTCCTGTTTCTGGTAGGAGGTCTTGACACAAAGGTAATAGTGAAAATAAATTCTAGTGAAGTATAGAGGTCAGGTGTGTGTGTGGAGGGAAGGAGAGGCGAGAAAAAGCAAGGAGGCCAGGAGGTGAGAAGCAGGAATTCTGGTGCCTGAGTGTTAGGGCTAGAAACTTCCTGAGAGAGCATCTTCTGGCAGAAGAGCAACTCAGGTTGATTTATTCTTGGAGACTTTTCTGGAGGTGTTTCCAAGTTGACAACAGAAAAGGAAACTGAGGCCTGGAGAGAAAAAGTTTCTTGTCTAGAGTCACAGTTTAATTAGTTGAGATGGAATGAACAGTTGTGTGTCTGAATTCGTTGGTGTCCCTCTCTCTTCTCTCTTGAAGATACTCTGGTGACATTGCAGGAGATCTATGAGCAAATAAAATACTGTTTCTAAAATACAGTTAAACTATGAATTGGAAAAATATTACAGGACAGTCAAGTCAGAAGAATTTTCTTGGTTTGTCCTGGATCTGATATGGTGAAGGTCTGAGGGTGATCTAGGGGAAACAAGAGATGCGAGAGACATTTCGGAGGGAGAACTGGATTTAGAGGAGAGGAGTAAAGACAATGACTCAGAACACACAGATTTGATTGAGAGATGCTGTCTGATTATGTAAAAAAAAAAAGAGAAGATTGCCAAGCACCTGATGTTTTCTGTTCACCCACTTGTTTCAGCCATTTCTTATTCCATATTAGTCCATCGAGTGAAACAGGTTGAGGGAGGCAGGACCTAAGCACTCAGCTGCCAGACAAAGCAGGTAGTGTGTGGATATGATGACAGAGAGCAGCCCACCTCATCTGACTCATTCGATAAGGGACAAACCCACGTAGAGAACCTCTGTGTCCCAGACATGGAGCATGAGGAGAAAAATAAGGTGCAGCCTCTACCTCTGAGGACCTTACCTCAGGAGACTGCAGTCATGTGCAGACCAGTGAGACAGTCCTCACTGAGCACACTGAAGATGGAGTCACGGTGCGGAGTGAGACCCACGGGCAGGGAATGAACCTTCAAGCTGGTCTTTATGGGAGGAGTAGGGGGTTGTAGGGGGAAGCAGGTAGCAAATACACGTGCATTTGTGTAAAGACAAGGACACATGACATGAACCCTTGGTTTGGAGGTTGGTGACCAGTCGATGTGCCTAGAGTGCAGGATGTGAAGGTCACAGGGAGAAACAAATCTGGAAAGCTGCTTTTGGGGCTCAGGTTGGAAGCCGTGCCCTTAAGAAGCACAGACTTTACCCACAAGGTGCTGGGGTGGGAGAAACCAAAGAGGACAGGAGTGTCCACTAAGTGACAGTCTTGACAAGGTAAGAGGGTTCTGGAATAGTCCAGATAAGTATGCTGTGTGCTTCTGCTGATCTAGAAGTGGGCACAGATGTGCGAGACATTTCAGAGGGAGAATTAGTAAGCTTGGTAATGAATGAATTTGCAGAAGAGGAGAATGGAGAGGGTTGGAGATGATTCTATGGTTTTTATGCCCCAAAGATCAATCTTTTCTTGTTCAGTTTACTTAAATTACCCAAATGATGGCTTCAATTCTCTAGTTAGGACGACTCTATGTTGCTGGATCCCAATGTCTCTGTTTTCCCGTCGTGGAATATTATGAAGAAATCAAGGGTCAATGCTGTTCCTCTTCTGTTCCCTCGGCCCCCACTTCCATCTAGGGTGTGGACGTGATGTGCTTCTCAGGAAGGTAAGGCCTTTACCCACCACACAGATGAATCCGAAGCAAAATTTTTTCCCCTGTTCTTTCTACCATATGTAACTGGAATCTGTTTCTTAAACTAACACTTGCCCAAGAGCTTACTCTGTACAAAGTATTGCATCAAACTCCAGGGAGCCATCCAAAGACTCCCCAGTGTGTCTGGAGAGCTCTTACAATGGAGCACCAGCAGGCTGGCCCCAGAGAGGAGGCAGGAATGAGGACTTCGCCCTGAACAAAGGAGCACATGTGAATCGTGCTCTCCACGAGATAAAGGGAAGGTCTTGGAGACAGGAGCGTTTGAACAAAGGTGTGATTCGGAAGTGACTTTGACCTTCTGACTGGCAGTGATGCAGCGCTGGTGAAAAGACTGTGGGAGAAGCAAGAAGGGACTGGATGGGGCCTTGGCCTTCGGCTTGATCTCCAGGCCCTCGGCAAATGTGTTGGGTCTGCCCTGGAGCTATTGGCACTATCTCAGAAGGGTGGCCGGTGCTATTGTGTGTATCCAGCAAACCATGGCTTGTTTGCTGCTTTCTGGCCTGAAATGCAAGGCAGATGGAACCTCTGAATTTGGTCACATTTGCATCTTGCTCTCAGAATGCACATCCACATCGCAGCCTCCTCCCTTTTGTCTGGGACCTGATGCTCTCTCATACATAAAAAGACTTTTCAAAATGAAATGAATGGTTTTGAAATGAGACCCTTCTTTTGTTTCCTCTCTTTTATGTTTGCTTATGCGGCTCCCACTTAGAATGTCGCTTGCACATCGCCTTCCGGCCTTGGCTAGAGAGGGGGACCCTGGGCAACTTCGGTCCCTTCCTTTAAGACTTGCTGCAGTTTTACAGGGGAGGCAAATGAGACCTGCGAGGGCACGTCAAAGAAGAGCAGGGGCGGCCAAGTGGCTCTGGATTTGGGGCCGTCAAACACCTCCAAGTGGAATCTCTATGGCAGTAGTCAGGGGCACCTTTTACAGCGCCCACCCTGCCCTGTGTCCTGATGATATGAAGTCGGCGTCGGCCAGGGCTGGGTGAGGAGAGCTGTGAAAAGTCCACCGCAGCATGCTTCTGCCTGCCTTTGGGGAGCGAGCTCAGGTTTGCTGCAGGCTAACCACCTCCGCTTCTGACACAACCCACTCACCCTCCAGGGCCACATCCAGAGTCACTTCTGCCATAAAGCCTGGTGCACATCACAGGCGCTGACTCAGATTGTCACCTGTCTTCAATTCCTGTCTCACGGTTTGTTCTTCTCGCTTGCAAAGAGTGACATTATCTCACCGAACCACTGGTCATGTTGTCTTTCTATGATTTAATCCATAGGCCGTTACTCCAGTTTGAAGCATGTCTAACTATTCCTCCAAATGGGTTGCACGTTCCTTGTGAAGAAGGGTCAGACCCCATGCTTCCTTCATAATAATGTTACTTTGCATTTCTCTGGCACTTTAGAGCTTATAAATCCCTCCTGCAGATATGACCTTATTTGAACTTTGCCATAATTCTGTTAGTTTGGAAGAGCCGGTAATTTGCTATTCAAATTTCTCATGTGAGGACGTCTGGAGTCAGAATTCCAAAGCAATTTGCTTAAAGTTGTGCTGAACCGTTGTTTTCACTGAGCAGGGATATCTGAGATTCTTGGGAAGCACAGCTGATTTATCTGTTCATGAAATCTCAGCTCAGTTCCACAGCCAGACTGATGTTTGAAGGAACAAGATTTAGATTTGGGGACATGGATGGCTGCGAAGGCATCCAGACCTTACTGGTTTAACATGCAACCTTCGGCGGCACCCTGATGGTTTGACATGCATGTGGCAAATTGGGACAATACAGATTTTTAACATGTACACCTTACCCCCCGTTTTCCTACAAAGTCTCAGAGACTCCCCTTGGTGGCTTAGCTCTCCTTTCACCGTGCCCATAAGGACCCAGGCTTGGGTCACAGAACAGGGTTTTACACCAGAGATGTCTTCCATTTAGTTCTTGCACCCTTAGCTGGAAGCCACATTCAATGTCAGAAGTGTGAGAATGACTTGAAGCCATGGGACAGAACTGCTCATGGAAACACAAGAGGTTTTGGGAGTGAAAGTGGCCCAACAAGAAGTGGAATATTCCTTAGACTTTTTGTGCTCCTAGGAGTCTCAGCTTGAGAAGGAGAGAGCACAAGTGTTTCTCACCTCCTCAGTGGTGCTAAGGGCACTTCTCTGCCCAAGTTGGAGTGGCAGAAAATGAATCACAAGTCTGAGGAAATTAGCTGCTTCCCCTGCCTCTATCGTCCCTTGCCCTCCTCTGACGCCCCCTGCACCCACTGGGTCCTCCACGTATTTAAAGTCAAGTTTTCCATCTGGCAGAATTACCTGAAAAGTTGTCAGGATGAATGAAGTGTGGAGGCGCCCCAAAAGCAGAGAATTGCTTTGAAGAAGTCTAACCCAGTCTAAACAGAGCCCGTGCACTCTATCATCCAAGAAGAAAGAAGACCAGCATGATGATGCAAATGAAATTCAGAAGGAGGTGAAAGGGAGTTGGACTTCTAGGGTGTTCCCGAGGTCAGAGGCAGTGGAGCCAGGGGTTGTGAAATGCAGCTGTCACTTCCTGGTGCTGGAAAGTGGTGACTCCTCAGATCTCCCAAGAGTGTGTCCTCTAATCTCAAGATGCTGAAGATAATGCTTGTCTCAGAGGATGGCTGTGAAGAGCTAATGAGATAAACTCCAGGGAAAAGCTTTGTAATTGAAAGGTGCTACCCAAAGGGAAGGGGTTGCAGTTATTATTTAGAGCGGTATTGTGCCTCTGACAGGTGTATTTGTGAAAGTGTTCTGTACTTTTGAATATTCCTGGGAATGGCTGAGCCATCAAAATGCCTACAGGAATAAAGCAAAGACTCAGCCTTGACAACTAATGACTGGTTTAGAAAGTGAGCAAATACCCCCAAGAGACTCCTGCTCCAGCCAGGAGGACCTCTCCTTAAGCCCAGACAAGCCCTGGGTCCTTCCTGCCTCTTCCAATCTCTCTCCCTTCTTCTCTTCCTGCTTCCTCCAGTCTTGGGGTTGGGAGGGAGATGTTCCTTTTATTCCCTGTATCATCCTGTCCATTCTACAAGTATCCCATTCCCCTTGTCTTGGGTGAAAATGTTTCTTGAGTTCTCCAGAAAAAAAAAACAAAAACTTCTCCTTTCTTGATTATTCCGTAGAACTTCATTCCCTTTGGGAATTTGCACCTGTGAATGTGCAGAGTGAATTTTCATAGCTCCCTTCTTCTGTCAGAACTTTGAGTCCTGCCAGGAAGAAGGCACACAACTGATTTCACATGGTACCCACCCAGGCACATCTCTGCTCTCAGAATGTGACAATGGTTTGTAATCTCTGCAAGGCACCTGCAGAGTCCTGAATTGTGGTCAGTATCCAAGAAACAATGCTGGTTGATTGCTTGATTCCCCAGACAAGAGAATCAGAATGGGATTTCTAATTAATTTGTAGTTTGTCACAACATTAAATTTGTTATGACATTTCATTCCTCTGAGCATTGTAGCCACTTGAGATCTCAAAAGACAAGTCTTTTTAAATTTTAGTTATTTTTTATTTCTACAGTTGTTTTTTCCTGATTTTACTAGGAGCAGATACCCGACTCGGAAAATTAGGAGAGTGCAAAAAGTTTAAAGGAGTAAGTAATAAAATACAATATTGAGATACTTTGTTCTATCTTTATGGGTTATGTATATTTTGAGATTATATTTAGACATGTAATTTTATGAGATTTGTCACTTACTAGAAATCAAAGGTATTTTCCATGTCATTAAAAATTCTGACAAAATTTATTTTTAGTAACTGTAATATTCCATCATATAGAGCAATCATAAACCACTAAAGGACTACCTTGTACTGGTCATTTGTACTGGATTGAATTTTTCTTTACTTAAAAGTCATTTGTACATGGGCATCTTTATTTTAAAAAACATGCTGTTTCTGATTTTTCATTAAGATATATTAAGAGACGCAAAATCACTAAGGTAATATTTCTAATGCTCTGGGTACATTTTTCCAAATTTATTTGCAGAAAGATTGTATTGTACCAATTGTATATTTTCTCATTAATGATATTAGTGTGACTATTTTATGTATTCATTTTATATTTTATAAGTTAAATTATTTGATTGACTTTGTTATCTAGGGTGGATCTTTTTGAATAAACGTAATTTTAACACACATTCATTTAATGTTATTAATTTATACCTAGATTTGGGGGGGAAGGTTGTGAAATTATAAATGTCATCTTCTTAATTGATGATCTAGTGCCACTAATCACAATGAATATGACACTGATTTTGACTAATACAAACTCTAAAGTGGTATTCAAGTGTGATCTATTGTTGTTATTGCTATTATTTCCCAAGGAACAATAGAATTTAGGCAGCTGACATATCTAAGATGTCTACTTCCGCAATTTAGGAGGGAAATATTCTTCAACAGACCACAGTAAGATAGGAAGCATATTAACTTTGAAGAGTAAATCAGGCATGCATTATACATGAAAAAGGAGATCTAGGTCCTAGATTACATTATCAATGTGTTTTTCCTAAAGTGAATTTAGAAGTGCAAAACTAAAGGTGTGTGTGTGTATTAGAGTGAAATCACTGTGAATCACTGACCTTTGTTTTATCCCATGTAATGAAGGCCTTCCCAGTTCCAAACGCATCCTGTGTGAGGGCTACAAGCAAGGGCAAATATTTTGAATAAAAGAGTTAAGGATTCACAAACAACAACTGACATTGGTGGACTTGTTTCCAGGAAAGCTTGTGGACTGAATAACCAAGGGGCTGAAAGTCGGTTTGTTGGAGCAAAGTGAAGAAAAAAATGAAATCAACAAATTCCATGGTTTGGGGATGAAGGTAGAAAGAACTTCACAAAAAAGCAACATGAAGGTTTAAAAAAAAATTTTTTTTTTTTTTTTTTTTGCCTCAAGTAATCAACATTGGACACTTTCGCCAGGTTCTTGTTCAGTTTTGATTTAAAATATCAGTGTCAGAACATTCCTTGGTGAAATGAAGGTGACAAAAGCAGACAAGCAATCTCTCCCAGTCTGCCTGTCTGTCTGCAGGCCTGGCTCTTGGGTCCGTTTCCTGGGTTTATCTGACAAGCAAATATCTCAGGTCTTCCTAGAGGAGACCCGGCCTTTGTTGATTTTCCATCCAAAGGAAGGGTGGCAGAGAGGCCACTGAAAGCTAATATTTTCCTTCTGTAGAGCTAGCCTCATTTAATTCCCAATGCCACCCTCACTTTCATCTCCACTTTTAGGCTAACCGATTAGAGGACCTTCTCCCCCTCAGAGGCCTGCTTATCCAGACTCTGGAAGAATGACTCAAATACTAACTTACTTTTTTTTTATTACACTTCTTAGGAGTACCAAGCAATAAATCAACCAGGCAAGGACAGATACAGAAAAGCAATACTGAAAACGAGTTATGATGTAAAAGAGATGACTTGCTATTATGTGTCATCAAAGGCAGCCACTAACAAGCATAATGTAATTCACAATGCTTAAGCAGGGCGACTTTAATTGCAACAGTCATTAAGCTCACAGGATCATTAAATGCATTAAAGGAGGGAGCCAGTGAGCTATCATGAATGAAATAAGGTCCTCTACTCACCCCACTTCACCTATTTAACTGGAATTGAACTCAGTCGGGGTCTCGGCTGTGTCACAACCCTTGACTTCCTCTGCCCCTTTCTATACGGAGTGCCTGTGTCCATTCAGAACAGCTCAAACACAGAAGCATTTAAGAGGAAAGAAAGGCAGGCAGAGTTATTGTCAAACCACAGTTTAAATTTAGTAGATAACATTTTGCCTATTATTTTGATGGCATTTTAAAGTCTGAAGTCTAGCCACTTTTCTATTTTTTGCTATGTTTATTATCTTCAGAAACCAACATGAAAAAAAATACAAAACCAGCATATGGAAAGTTCAATTTCCCCGGTAATTACAGAAATGTAAATGGAAACTTATCAAACTGGCAAAAAGTAGAAAAACAAATGATTTTTCTTATTGATGGAAAGTATATAGGGAAATAGGAACTCTCTTACACATTCATAAATATCTCTGGAAAATGAGTTGGGACTGTGTATCGAAAAACATAAAAAATGTGAATGCATGCTGAGCCAGAAAGTTTGCATCTAGAAAGTTATCATTAAAAGCTATTAAGATTTAGCTATAAGGATAAATGTAAAAGAGATAGAAAATGCCCAAAATGTCCCACAAGAAAAGATTTGTTAAATAAAGTAACTTGCAGCCAATAAGTAAATAAATACTATATATTTATTTAAAGTGATGCTTAAGAAGTGTACTTACTGAAAAGGAAAAGATATTAACGGTGTTGAGAGATAAAATGTTCACCCCAAAACCTTATGAATGGCGTTGACCCATTTTAGAAAAATTTTTTTTTAATGCATATGTGCTTTAATTTAGGAAAAAAAAGTGGTGACTTATGTTCTGATCTTTTTGCTTCAATTTCATTTTTCCACATTCATTCTCTTCCCATCCTACCGTTCTGACACTGGAATTATTTCCCTTTGGGTGGGTTGGGGGGTGTTGAAAATCTTTTTCTTTCTCCTGGGCATTTCAGAATATTGCCTCCAACTTTTAAAACGCTATCTCTTCTGTCTTCCTTTTCACACAGACACCTCAAGCGTGGCTCATGTCTCAAGTTAAATGTTTTTGATTCCAGAAATCCTTTCTTGACCTCTGATGCCTGGGTTGGGTTCTCCTTCAAGGTGCTGCTATTCCACGGTACACCTCTTCCAAGATTCAAGTTACCTGTTCACTCGTTTGCATCCATCACTCTTCCTGTAAGAGCAGGCTGTGTTTAGATTCCTGTAGCCCTGAGTGTGGGGGTTTCTCTCCAAAAAGGCCAGCAGCACCCAGTCCTTCTCTCCCTGCATCCCTGCCGACGCCCATGGAAAGATGGGGTCTGTTTCTTTCCTAACCCTGAATCTGGGTTGACAGTAATGACTCACTATCACCCATAGAATGTGGCAGAAGTAATGTGAAGGGACCTCTGAGGATTCCACTGGGTTTCTTAGAACACTTGCTGTGGGGTACTAATCATCACGGAAAGGATACGATGACCATGTGAGAATTTCAAGCTAAGTGGGGAAGTCTTGGAGAATAAGACACAGTGTGGGAGAAGAGGGGAGGGAGGGATGGAGAGAGAGTGGCCAGGGGACACTGAGGTTCTAGATAGGTGAGTGAGGATCCATCTTGGAAACGGAGCCTCACCCATCAGCCCTGCCAATGCCGAGCGCATCCAGCAGAACCATTTTCAGATTCTTGGCCCACATAATCTTGAGCAAAATGAAGTGGCTGTTTAAGTTGCTAAGCTTTTAGGCAGTTTGTTACACAGTCATAGATAATTCTAAGGCTAGCCTAGCATACAGCGAGTCTTCAATAAATATTTGCTAAAGGAATGCATAATGGAACTTTTGACTTTCCCGTTTTTCCTGCTTCTGATATGTCTCTAATGTGTATAAATAACGAACAAAAACAATAAACAGTAAAATTCGTTTTTTAAAATAAATGAAGGGATCCAGGAGAGCTAAAAATACACAGAGCATGAGTGATAATGATAAATTATGGCCAATTGATCAGATTTAATTCATCTGAGTTGATCTGTCTTCAATGTCCTAAATTCTTTCTGGAAGGGTAGCTTCTCCATGACAGTTTGTGTCTCACTGAAGACATAAATAGTTATGGAAAAGCCTAATGCTACCACAGAGGGAAACATAGTGTGGTGTTTTTAATCTGTTTCTGACACATAGGATCACAAACAGCTTCCATTCGTATGGCTTAGCCTTCTCGGAATTCATTTCAGGAATAAAAGCTATGTTGCCTCCTCTTTCCTTTTACAGAAACAGCCTCAATTTCTTCAGAGCAGGCGGTCTTCTTCTAACGGAGTTCCTGTACTTTGGGAGGAAAATGCCTATTATGAGATGACAGAGTGGGGGCACTTACTAACTTCCTTCACTGGAGACTTTCTGTCCAGTCTGGGCCCCACCTAAGTTTTGCTTATGAAGTCTAGAGAGACCAATTACTGTCAGTGGTATTTCTAAACCACTAAATCCGTGTCTAGGATGAATTAGGTGTCTTGGATGGATGATGCGAAAGCCTCTTTAGTGACAAGAGGAGGATTATCTAGCTGTCCTGTGGTAACACATTTGGCTCAAAATTCTATGGCGTCATGGTTTTCCATTTGGACAGCTGAGTGCATTGAGGGTTGTTCCAATCCCATTTATTCTAGAATGTTCATTCATTCTAGACCTCCAAGACCAAAGAAAAGCAAAAAAGAACAAATGAAAGAACTCAGGAAAGGATAAATGAATTAGATCCATAACAAGGTTAAAAACATTTTATTGTGGTCAAATATGCACACAATTTAATATTTCCCCCATTTAAGAGTCCAATTCAGTGGTATTAAGTGCATTCCCAACACTAAGTACCACTACCAGTGTCTATTTCCATAACTTTTTCATCATGCCTGTGATGTGATTTTTAAAATGACACCTCCACTTATTCAAAGGGCATTTTTTCTTATTTCTAGATGCTACATGGGTGATGTGGCCAAATAACTGACCTTGGGGTAGATGTCTTTTCCCCAATATCAGCACGGATGAAATCTTTCAGAAACACGTTCACCAGAGCACTAACATTGAGACAGATTCTCTGGTGCAGTGATTTAAAATCCTCTGAGAAGAATCAACATCTCAAGCCTCTTAAAGCTGTACCCAGTGAAGCATTCAGCTCCTTTCAAGTCTGGGGGTGAGCATGCTGTCTGCTCTGTGCCTCATTCTCCTGCTCATAGATCCCTCTCCCTGGGTTCCAGAGATGAGCATGTGGTGCAGGCTGGCTCTTTGTAGACCCTCCCTTTCCAGCCACAGAGATTAATCAGGGATGGGTATAGGATTCAAGCCATCTTCAGAATTTTCATCCTCGGAGTTGAGCTTCAGTTGAGAAAAGACAGTTTTATCTCTGGTGGTGGAGTACCTGGGGTACAAATATGAAGCAGTCAGTAGTCATATAGTCCACTCTGATAGGTAAGAGGTTTTGGCAGGATAAATCTAATATTCAGAGAGAAGCAAGATGAGATAAGAGATAAGAGATGAAGATAAAGACCCCTTAGAATATTTGATTCTTGGTTTAGTTGTCCTTAAGGCCATATTTCTTCCTGCTCTTTCTGCTGTTAGATTATTATTAACACTCCCCCCGCTCCCCACACACACTTGTTTGCTTGCATTGTATTGTATTTCTGTGCCTTGTAACCAAGAGTACATATCAATACACTTGAATTTATCATTGTAGCCAGACCATAGATTTTTGACCTAGAGATAGATGTCAGACAGGTGGTACCCTGAGACTTTATGGATTAAACACAGAGACAAGAAGATATTGTTTTCCATCTCTAACCATTTACAAGTTCAACTCTCTGTCCATCCATATTCCCAACCCAGAAACACATAGATTTGCCATAATTGTCTCTGTCTTGTGAAATCTTTACCATTCGAAACGGTTACTATATAATTGAAGGAAACAGAATACCACTCTATCCATTTCAAGTAGTGATAGATTTAGCACAAAGAATGAGGCACCTAAACAACTGTTGGGGTGTGTTTCGAGGAACTGCTCCAGGTCAGCCCCAGGAATGACCCTTACAACACATTGTGGGCTTGAGTCACGGGGGGCTTCTATTTCTGTGGTAGTCAGAAAGCACAGGGACCTGAAGCAGGAATGACTGACTTCAGAAAAGGAGTCAGGAAGCCACTTGTGATGGCCTCACACGGTCTTTATTACCCACCACGCTGACGATGAGGAAACTTCATCTGCGGCCGGAAGGCACACTCCTCATAGTTGGACTTGCCCACGGTCAGGGCAGAATTCTGCGACACAGATTTCACTTCACTTTCCTTCAAATCTTGTGGGGGATCCGCACATACCATGTTAGCTGGAGAAAAGGAAAAATGTTTTAGAACAGAAGTGGCGATAAGCTTGTCTTCTGTGCTTGTTAAGTCGCACTTTGGCATTTAGTTTGGGCAGCCCACTTAAGAGATAAAGATGTATTTGGGGATAGTGATATGATGATCAAGAGAACAAAATCCTCATGATGGAAGGAATAACTGAAGGATCTGAGGATATGCTCCTAGGAGAGAGAAAACTCAAGAAGACTCTGTCAGATTATGGTAGCTATTCAAAAGACTAGCTCTTTTGTCCCTTAAAGGTAGGAAGAGTTATCAGAGATAGATTATAATTGCCATTAAGAAGAAGCGTCTACCAGTCAGAATTCTGGAACGGTGGGTGTGCTTTTTGGAGTTCTTCAGCTTGAAAAGCATACAACCATTTATATGACCAGGTAATATACTGTGGAAAATACTGTATTTTTAGAATTAGAAACTTGAATATATATTCTGTATGTAAATTGTTTAATTTTGGCAAAGTTCTTGGCTTTCTTCAATTTTCCTGGGTGACCTACCTGTGCTAATACTGGATTTAGAAAGATGTAGAGTAGAATGTGTCTGAACACAGCCTCTTTTCAGGAACTAAAGTTAGATCTTATGATGGGTGGTGGCTCTGGAAAAGCATAGAACATGATTGAAATCACTCTGCTAAGGGTAAGAAAGGAATAAGAAACAACATCACTTGCTACAAAGGTACTTCAGAAACATATCCTATAGAAGCTTTAGGTGAAATAAGGATTTGAATAGGAAGTGTAATTGGATTTGATATAATAATAGTGATTATTGAACATTTTATGCATGTACTATATATTATTTAGTACTCACAACATCCTTTTGAAAACTCCTTGATTTATACTTGAGGACAATGAAGTTAGGAGGCTAAATGACTAATTCAAAGAAGCAGAGCTACTAAGAGACAGAACTTGAACCCAGGTCTGCTTGGCCTAGAGCTCATGCATATGCAATCTGCTATGTCATATGCCATGTCCAAGTGGGAAAGAATAAAAATCCAGCTGATAATCACATCAGGACTTAAGAACTTGACCCACACTATAGGGTCAGGAAGATAAAGTAAGGAGATACCAGAGTCATTTGGACAAAGAAAGATCCATTTTCCTTCCCACATCTGGTGAATACAGTCAAATCTGTATATAGCTAAGGGATACTGTTTAAAATATCTGATAATATATTTAATAACTGTTTTCAGAGCTATTTATTCTCATCATGGTATTTCATTTATGAAATAGAAATAAAAACTATTGTCTCAAAAGATTCATGTAAAGATTCATTGAGAAAATGTATATGAAAGCGCTTGCCTAGAGTGTGGCTGTTAAATAAAAGGGAGTTGACTAAATTCTTAAACCAGGGGCTGTTTTACCTTTAAGGACTGGTCTCTCTTAGACCATCTGGTCAGCTGAAAGAATAACAGAAGAAGACTTTTTAATTCCGGGGAGGCTTTTATCTAAGAAAAAGCAGTGCAACCGTGAAATGTTATTTGAATCTACCTGTGATTATATCCAAACAGGCAGGCGAGGTGGGGAGTTGAGCTTGTTTTCACAGAATTCAGTTTATGATTAGATTAAAACACTTGAGTTTAAGACCAAGTGATGTATTTTTCTGTGCAGTCACTGTTTTCCTCAAGTATAGGACGCCACATATATGGTGTGATCTGAAAGGCATTGAGAGACCTTCTGTCCTCAAATCTTTCCTCATCGAATCTGAAATTCCATTAGAACGTCCATCCTTGGGTGAAGGCAAGCAGTGAGTCTCAGACTTTGTGATGTATCAGAATGGCCTGAAGAACTTACTTCAAAAACTGACCCTGAAGCTACTGAGTCAGACTCTCTGGGTTGGGCCTCTAGCAATTTTTAACTCATGAGCCTGAAGTGAATGTGCAGCACAGTTTGGGAGACAATGGGCGTGATATCCACAAGAGTTCCCTCATAAAGACCAAGTTTTCTTGGGGCATGGGGGTCTGACATGATTCTCAAAATGGTTTCCACCATCTTCTCATTCTACTAAAACTGCTTTTGTCAACCTAATGGCTTATTTTTGGTCCTTCATCAATTAAGAGGCATTCTAGCATTCAATGATATTTACTATTCCTACTTCCTTAAGCTCAGAGATAGCAATTTCCCTTGATTTTCCACGTCACCTCTTCTACTGCTCCTTAGTCTCCTTTATTCAATTCCAAATAAGCAAGTTCCTCAAGGCTTGTGTCAGGTGCTCTGCTCTTCTCTGGACTTAAATGCAGCTAATGGCCAGCAATTACCAAATTTTATTGTGGCACGCCCTGGTGGAGCAGTGGTTAGGCTGATTGCCTCCCAAGGAACAAACCACATACCCCTGGGTTTGAGTCCTGGGGGTGGTGGTGGTAGAGGAAGCAGCCAGTGTGAACAACTAAGTAAGAATAAAATAAAGATGCTTCTTCCTTCTCTCTCTTCCTTCCTGCCTACCTACTTGCCTTCATTCCTGCCTGTATCTTTCTTTAAAACAAATTTATCGCCACCTAGTCAGTCTTCTCAGAGCTCCAGTTTTGCACCACCAACCATCTGCTTGATAAAGGGACTTGAACATCTCATGATTATCTCCAACTCAGCATTTTGAAAGTGATCCCATCTTGCTCTGCTCACAGCCGTCTCTAATCTACACTTCTCAGAAAATGGTACCACCACCCAACCAGTTACATAAACTACAACCTAGAACTCATGTTGAGTCCTACTGCTTCCTTATCACCCAGTTTTGCCCAGTCAGAGTCATGTCAAGTCCTCAGCATTCCTGGATCTTCCCATCTCTCGCCCTCTACTATTGCTAGACAACCACTGAGCAAATCATCTTTCTCTTCCTAAGAGGCCTTACCTCTTAGCTCCTTTATAATATTATCATGGAAGCTAGAACACTCTTAAATAACTTAAAAACAGAAGTTGGATCATTAATTTCTCTCAAACTATTCAGTGTTTCCCTCTACACCTAGAATAAAATTGAGGCATGTTCTGGTGGCTCAGGTGCTAAGTCAGTGACTGAGGTGTGAACCATGGGATGAGGATGAGGCGATGTGTGTGTGTATGTGGGGGTATAGCCACCAAAATAAATAAATAAGCAAAACTGTCTCCACCTCCTTTCCTTTCCTTCTTACAACAACAATAAGAAAATCTTCTTTCTTCTCTCATTACTTTAATCTCTTAGAAAAAAATAACAAAGAATAAAACTTCTTCCTTACCTGGGTCTATAAGACACCTACGCATTTCTTCCTCATGGTGGCCTATACAGCTCTCTATCTTCTGGCTCACTGTTGCTCACTGATCCCAATAACACTGTCATTTTTTAAATTGCTCAAATAACTCTAATTATTGTCCTTCTTGACGCCTTTGCATATGCTATTCTTTCTGCCTGGAGTGACCTGTACCTCTCTGACTGGTTAGTTTTCATCTTTTAGGGCTTAGTTTAAATCTTGCCTTCTGTGACCATTCTCCCTAAGTAGGCATCCTGTTATTCTCCATTAATTTCTTCATGTTGCTTTGAACTTCGTAATTACGTATATATTCATCCTTTTTGTTTGTTGTCTACCTCCCACTCTAGAGTATAAGTTCCATGAATTCAGAAACGTGCACATATCTAGCTTCTAAAATAATGTTTGACATGTATTACTTGCACAATAAATATCTGGTTAATAGTAAAAAATTATGGAAGTATTAAAAGAAAACATAGCAGAGTAATTTAATTTCCCAGGAGTTTGGAAAAACTGTCTCTAAGCATGCTATGAAATATAGAAACTATAAAGATAATGGTTGACAGATTTAACTACATTAAGCTTTTGACATTTCTGTATTTCAAAAGAGAATGATAGAAAATGAACTGGGAAGAATTTTTGCAAAGTGTTCAAAGGAATTTCTTCAAATCAATAAGAAAACATGAATCAATTGATAAAAGGGCAAAAGATACAACTTATAGAAGAAAAATAACAGCTATGAAAATGAAAATATTATTATAAGACATTCAACCTATCTTGAAAACATCTGATTTTTGTCCTGTTGAATTAGCAAGAATTAGAAATATTTAAGAATTCCCAGGTTAGCTGTGGAGATAATTAACTTTCACGCACAAATGTCATATAGTAATAGTGGTTTTATACATTGTAGATCAGTGTACTATTTTTGTTGACCCATTTGGTCATGCCTATTGAAATTTAAAATGTGTCTTACCTTTGACCTAACACTGTTTTGAATTAGCAATTTTAGAAATTCATCTTAAAATAATACTTTCACACTGTGCAGTATGCATTCCCATGTTGACACACAGTACATGTTTACTTTGGCATTGTTTTAATAAATAGTAACTGGAAACCATCTGATTAGGTAATTAAATAATGGTACATTAATGTAAAGAAATACTATACAGCTGTTAAAAAGAACAATGGTATAGATTTATAGATCTTGTTTTGGAATGATATCCTTAGATACATAGTTAAACCGAACAGATTTAATTGAATGGTAGGTGTATAAGATCCTTTCTGTATTTAAATTAAAAATGAAAAGTATAAATTATAGAATTCTTTTCAGGAATGCATGGAAAAATAAGGCAATAGGTGAAATTCTTAATCATGTCTATTTGGGAAATTGTAAATTGTTTCCTTTCTGCAGTCTATATTTGATACATTTCTATTAGGCTTTTTCTATTAGGTTTTTAAACAACTATTTATTGTTTTGTAACGAGAGAGAGAGAGAGAGAGAGAGAGAGAGAGAGAGAGAGAGAGAGAGAGAGAGAGAGAGAGAGAGAGAGAGAGAGAGAATATGAATATACAAAAGACAAATGATTACTGTTTCATGCATTTTGCCTTCAGCCTAACTGGAACTATCCCGCTGGCCCGCCTCTCGGAAGGTCAGACCATTCGGTCAGGCTTCAGAGGCTCCAGCCCTCTCTTCTCCCACTCTCCTTCCCAAGAAAGAGGCATTTTCGCATCACCTGTTTTTCTAAGGATTAAATGAGATAAAGCTTGTGAGAAGACGATCCACCACAAAGCGCTTTCAAACACTAGAGATTATTATCAGGGTCCAAGTCCACACCCTATCCCATCCCAGACAGGACTGGCTGGCGACCGCAGACCCGCCCTCCCCTCCCCTCCCCTCCGCGGTGTGTGCCGAGCGCCGCCCACCTGCAGTGCGCCTCCTGCAGAGACGCGGCGACGCGGGCGCCCCCACCCCAGCGCTTCTCCCGGAGCCAGGGGGACCCGCCTCCCGCCCCACCCCCACCCTCGCGACCCCGGCGCTGGCCCAGCCGCTTCCCAGACGAGTCTGGCTGTTCCTTGAACTTGCAGGGCTGCTTCGATTTCCTCCCGCGGCGCCACATGCTGCTGCGCAAACAGAGCACGTGGGCCTCCAGACAAAGGAACAGTGTGCCGCGCACCCTCCCCCATCGCGGGGCGCGGGCTCTGCAGGGAGGGGCCGGCCGCGAGCCCGCTTTCCTGCAGCTGCCCCCTCTCCGGGTCCTCCTCCTTCCATCGTCTTCGGACGGGCATGGGGGGCGCTCTCTGCTCCCTACATCGCCGCCTGGGAAGGAACCGGGCGCACTGACCGACCCGGCTTCTGTCGAGCCGCTAAGATTTCCTTTCGCCTCGGACAGAATGCTGGGGACCCCTCTCCCTGGATGCTGTGGCGGGGGGGCGCTGCATGCAGCTGTCACAACAGCTCAGACCGGGCGCAGACACATCTGCAGACTGCCTGCGGCTGCGGCTTCGCAGGGAGTGCCCCAAGCTGCGGAATCAGAGCGAGCCTAGCTGCGTGAGGAACAGCACGGCCGCCCCCCGCCCCGCGCGCTCTGCGGGCGAACCGCAGTCACCCGGGATCCGCGCTGCAGTCCTCAGCCCCTCACTCTCCTCCTGCGCCTGACTCGAAACCCATTCCCTGAAGTTCTTATGAAATGCGCAATTGAGGAAGATTGCAATGAAAAAGGAGGCTGCTTGCAGGAAGGAGTAGGATGCAGGCGTTGGGTACCGGAGCCAAGGCAAGGGAAGGAGGCGGTGGCCTTTTTCTGATGCCACAGCCAGAGCATGAGAACGCCCAGGCGCTTTTGCTGGTGGGTGGTTCCTGACGTTTAACTCCTTTTCCTGTGAGCTGCCTAAGATTAAAGTGAAACAGGGAGGTGGCAAATACCAGATCCCCATTGCGTGAACCTCCGGGGCACACCCACCTGGGTGCTGACCTGGGCCCTGGCTCTCTGTCTGACTAGAATATAGAAGGAGAGAGAGAGAGATGCTTTTTGTCTCCCCTGGGAACAGGGACCTAGTCATTTTATTCTTCACTGCACCTAGCATACTGGCTGGCGGCGTGTAGAAGGTGCCCAAAAGGCACAATATGTAATAACAAAGGTGGCAATTTATTATTATTTTATTTTTATTATATCAAGGGGGAAATCACTCTTCAGAGTCACATGGTACAAAACTCATTTTCAGGCCGACAGACTTTGCAATAATGAGACCAAAGACAGGTGCTCTAACTTTTCCAAACACATTTTTCTCATCTGCAAAACAGGAGTAGTCATTTACTCATGACCTTATTCATAGCAGTGTAAATCACCCCAAATAGAGCTTGATGCATAGTAGGTGCTTAATAGATGTTAGTTCCTCTTCAAATCTTGTTTTATTCATTCTTAAAATGGGGATTTGGAAAAAAAACTCTTTGATGTCTCAGGAGGAGGTAATTAATGTTCTCTTAACCCATCTGAAAGGGCCAATAGAGTACAAAGTTGTTTTATAATTAAGAAATGTATCAAACCCTGTGCAGGACTAATTGCTGTGCAAATTTGATTGAGGCCTGTGAGGACAAGATTGCCTTTAATGGCTTGCCTCGTAGGGGACTATTTAATATTCTTCGGGGAAGTCCCAATATGCAAGCCTGGCACTGGAGACATCAGCAGCACCTCTCACTGGTGTAGAGTGAATGCACCAGGGCTTTGCTTAAATAATTATTTTGAAACTGGAAAGTTTATTCAGAGTTCAGGGTTCAGATTTAGACATGTCAGAAATAGAGTTTTATTTGTTTCCATTGCACATAATGAATTGGCCTTTAAATAATGAAGCAATGAAAATGCCAAGTACCACATATGCCAGTGTATTGCCAAATGTTGAAGTAGGGCCCTGTGTGACTCAATCTTCCAAGCCACATCAGAGAATTGGGGTTTTTCAATTTCCAAAGAAATCATTGATCCGGAGGGAGCTTTGTGAGGGACACAGCCCTCCCTAGGTCTACATTTTTCCACTTCTGCTTCGGAATAATGGGAACACTTGGCCATCCTTGTCACTGGGCTTCTGGAACAGAAAGCAGTGTCTAGAACAGCCTGTTCGGAGTCCATGGATTAGTATAGAACTAATGTCTTTTTGACAGTACAGTCATGGGTATGCATTCAAGTTGGAATGAGGGGTGTTCTCTTCCTGTGGTTCCACATGCTTCTGCTTCTCATAGACAGAACCAAAGACCTGTTGTGCCTCAGCCTTGGAGTCAAATCTCTCTCAGTCACCCACAGAACCTCAGCACACCAAAGTCCTATTTGCTTCTTACTCCTCTTTCTCTCTTCTCCATCCTTGTTCATCTCTCAATCTCATTCATGCCTAATTCCCTTTGTCTTTTATACTCCCTGCCCTACCCGGGAGCGGGGGGGGGGGGGGGGCCTTAATTCTTAATTATTATGTATAAGTTTTATTTCTTTCTTCATTTGGTTTATTTCTTTAAATCAAATACAGTCATCTTAATGTGGAAAATAAATTTTTCTTTGAGTTCACTTCTTTTCTAGGTCTCTCCTCATCTTGTCCACCAAATTTGTCTACTTTTACAGTCCCCACTGTGATGTTATCCAGTGTTCCTTTAAGCCTCTGAAACCTAACTTTGCCTCTTTAAGTCTATGATGGTCAATGTCCACTGACCCAGACTCCTTTGTTAGCAATCTCTCTTTAAGACTTCCGGGAAAATGGCGGATTTCCAAATTTCTCTGATTTTCCTTCCTCTGTGTCTTCCAGGAATCCCTTCTTCTTTTTCCCAGAATGTGTGGCTGCCCCAGTAACCAGAGCTGTCACTTCTTGTGCATTTAAATACTCCCATCAGCCCTGTAAGCCAGGTGCATTAATGAATCCATTTTCAGAGAGAGAACTGAGACTAAGATAGTTGGTAGGTATCAAATTCTTTTCTTCTCTGACTTGAGTCCCAGTTCTCCACCAGACTGATCTATTGCTCAAGGCTTGATTTCGGATCTCAGTCCCCCTTTTGTCTATACTGACATGCAGATCTTCCCATATCTGCCTGTTGCACCAGATCCCAAAACATGAAGGTACTGTGCTCATTAGCGGACCTCCTCCCCTTCTTTCTGTCTATGGAACCACCATTACCCGGGACCAGCACTTGACCCCTGTAACTCCTTTGTCTTTTTCCAGCTCATTTTACTCAGTCCTTCATCCTATTAAACCCTAGACCTGGAGCATATTTCTCTTATAATATGTCTTGACTATTTCCTAAGATTCTTTGATTGAACTAACATGTAACCTTAAGACACTCAGCTATTTCTGCTGTTAGTCTCTACCTAGCTCATGATCAGAACAGACCTCTTAAAATATTTCTTTCATACGTTCATGGTTTGCTTTAAGAATTTTAATGACTTCTCTGTACCTGCAATAAAATGAGTCATCCTTCTTAGTTGCTAGTCATGATTCTCTATGTACTGGTCCCCCAACTTTTCATTCTGTCTCAGTATTTCCAAGTAATCCCTTTGCTTTATTTCTATTATGTCCTTTTGCTAAGAAGGCCCTCGACTCCTGTGGTACCCTCGTCTGCATGACCCTGGCTGATAGCTCCCTGGAGTGGTTTGGAAGTATGTGAGCTATGGACTCTGATCCAAAGTCCAGCTCTGCATTTGTCAGCTAGGAGAGCCTGAGGAGTCCCTCGTTTTCTTTTCTTATCTGTATAATGAGGTGTTCTGAAGTTTAAATAAGGACATAGAGGTAAATGTGATGACAAACAAATATCTAGCAAATAGTGGCAAGAAATTCTTTTTACTTCCTTGACATACTTGGTACTTTCTGAATCTATAATGACACCCTCTATGAATTGCCTTCTGCGCCTCCCCAGAGCACAGTTTCCCCTATTCTTCAGAGGACATTCATCCTATGACTCAATGAAATCTTCTTCCTGGCTCCCCTTGGAAGAGAGTTTTCTCTAAACCGACTTTGGCATTGAGAACAGGAACCAGAAAACCAACCCTCGGTTATGTACCATCCTGTGTCATCTTCCATTGGCTCCAAGCATTCTTACCGCTCAGTCCAGCACCGAGGGCACTCCACGAGCACCAGCACCCGGGATGGAGGAAGATGGTGAGACCTGAGGAGATGTGGGATGGAGAGAACAGTGGCCTGATGGGGAAGAAAGGAAGTGTATTAAACAGGTAAAGTTGGGAGGGAGTGCCAGACATCCCCTTCTTTTCTTTTTGCATTTTTTTGACAAAATATGTAGTGTATTTAACTGATTTTTTTCAACAAGCACAAAGAATCAAAGGATGTTATCAAAACAGAACTTTCTTTTGTTTCCAAGGTATTCAGTGGGGACCCAGTTTTCCTGCCCCTGGATAGGGAGGGAGAGGGTCCAGAAAATTAAAAAAATGCTTATTAAGATATGATTTACATACACTAGTATGTACAGATTTTAAGTGTCTGGTTTGATGAGTTCAGAAATTCTATACACCCATGAAATCACTGCCCCAAACAAGATCCAAAACATGTCCACTACCCCAGAAAGCACCCTCATTCCCATCTCCAGGTACTTCCTTTCCTCCCAACTCTAACTGCACCCGCTTTGTGGGCCAGGCAACCAGGGTCCCACGTCTCTGAGAAGAACTTGGTTTTGCAGGTCACCAATTTCTTATCAATGGAATGATGCCAGATGAGCTCTTTTGCATCTGACTTCTTTCGCTCCACTTAATAATTTTAAGATCTACCCATATGGTTGTCTATATCAATAGTTTATGTGTACCTTTTTATTAAGTATTGAATTTTATATAATTATATGTAGCAAATATGTGATTATAGTAGGCTGTATTGTCTTACTTGAGTTCTAAGGATTATTCTGTTGTATGAATATGCCATAAACCATTTGTCCACTTATGTTAAGTGACAGTTGAATTGCTTCTGGTGTTGGGCTAATGATGGTTGAAGCTGTTACTAATATATTTGTGCCATCGTCTTTGCACATGCTCTTCTTTATTTAGGTGACTAGCAGGAGTGAAGTTGTGGGCTCACAGAGTGGACGGATGTGTGAGGAGGAAAGATGTGCTTGAAGTTGGTCTGCAGAGCTGAGAACTGGCTCGTTCTCCAAACTCTCACTGTCCCACGGGCTCCACTCGAGCTGGCTTTCTATGCGTTCTCTGCTTTTTGAACTCTGCTGCCAGTTGAGTCCTCCTGCTGCCAGCTACGTGTTGACTTCTGTTAAATATTTAGAGTCTCATAAGGATCTGGGTGATTCACAGGCTTGTCATTGTTCCGTACCAAGAGCCCTTTGATTTATTTATGCAGGTTTTTAAGGGACTTAAGTGCTGTAGAGACATCGCTACAATTTTTAATGCCTCTACAAACCAAAGACAGATCAACGATGCCCATTTCACGGGTGGAGAAGTGAGGCAGAGGGTGGTGGCAAGAGGGCAATAATTTATCTGTAGAATAGTATAGATCCATCTAAATGTCCAGATATTCATTTGCACCCAGAGAGACCTTCACTAGAGAATAAGTGAGGGAACCGTGGCATGACAGCACAGGTGTCTCTCTGCGTGTGCGTGTGTGTGATGTGTGGTGTGTAGTATGTGTGCAATGTGTGTGCCGTAACTGCCGCTACACCGTGTTATTCATCTCGTACGTTACAGAATTTGCACCCTGTTCCTTTGGCTGATTTCCCCTTGGCCTCTACTCAGGACTCCTTGGGTCCATAACAGAGGTGTGACGTTTGGCGGACCACTCATTTAACAGCTATATATGCTCTAATCTCACTGCTTCTTATAAACAAATGGCATTTGGCATGTCTGATTTAGATGAGAAACTTTCAGGAAATCAGCTGAAATGTTGGGAGAAGAGGATTGCTGATACACTGATGAGACAGAGGTTGGACTAGGCCATGTCACAGTTAATTTTATGTCACGTGTTTGGGTCAGAGGATGTGCAGATGTTAGGGCAAATGCTGTTCTGGGTGTGTCTTTGAGGGTGTTTCTGAATGAGGCGAGCATTTGAACCACAAACGAATGAAATCAGATTGTCCTCTCCAGTGTCGGTGGGCCTTGTCCAATCAGTCAAAGATCTCCTAGAACAGAAAGGCTGATCCTCCCAGAATTAAGAGGGAATCCTTCTGCCTGAGGGCCTTGAGCTGGAACATTGGTCTTTCCCTGACTTCAGACTCAAACTCAACATCGGTTTTTCTTGGATCTTGAGACTGCCAGCATTTAACTGAAACTACCGTCAGCTGTCTGGGTCTCCAGCTTGCTGACTGAAGCTCTTGGGACTTCTCAGCCTCCATAAATGTCAATATTTGTTTTATAATATATAGATACGTGTGTGTGTATTTAGACTTTCTACTTTTTAAACATTCAAACTTTTGTTTTAAAGATATTTGTAGATTCAAATAGTTACAGGAAGAAATTCGGTGATCCCATGAACACTTGGTCCATTTTTCCCAATGGTAACCTTTGCAAAGCTATAGAACAATATCACAACTAGGATACTGATGTTGATACAATCAAGAGTCCATCACCCCAAGACTCTCATGCTGCCTTTTCATAGTCACCCTCACTAACTCTTGTGCTTCTACTCTTTCTTAACTTCTGACAACCACTAATCTATTCTCCATCTCTACAATTTTGTCATATTTTGAATATTACATATCTGGAATCATACAGTATGTAATGTGCTGAAAGTCATCCAATTTGGTACATGTATCAATAAATCATTCCTTTTATGTTGGTGTGTAGTATTCCATGGTAAGGATGAACCACAGGTTGTTTGACCAGTCAGCTCTTGAAAACATCTTGGTCATTCCCAGTTTTCCAACACTCTGCAATAAATATTTGTGTTCAGGATTTTGTGTGAATATAACTTTTCTTTATTCTATGAAAAATGCCTGGGAGTGCAATTTCTAGGTCATATTATAATTGCATGTTTGATTTAAAAAAAAATGATCATGGTCTTTTTTCCCAACAGCAATTAAAGTGAGTCAATTTTTCTGCATCCTCACCAGCATTTGGTAAGGTGTGTAATGTTATTTCATTGTGGTTTAACTTGTATTTCCACATATTCGATATATTGTCACGTGCTTGTTTGCCATCTCTATATTCTTTTTTGTGAAATGTCTTATACACAATTTATAATTGGATTGTTTTTTACTGTTGGGATTTGAGAGTTCTTTATATATTTTAGATATTAGTTCTTTCTTGGATATGCAGTTTCCAAATATTTTTTTCTCACTTTGTAGCTTATATTTTCATCCTCTTTCACAAAACAGGGGTTTATAATTTCAATGCAGCTTAAATATCATGTTTTTCTTTTAGGTTATGAGTTTGGTGTCAAGTCTGGCATCTTTTTGCCTGGCCCTGGTTCCAAAGATACTACCCTATTTAAAAAAAAAATCTCAGAGTTTTGCTTGCACTAAGGAAAAGA